>JAPYZO010002046.1:0-15811 GCA_030522905.1 Torymus flavipes
CTCACCTACGACTCGTACTGCAAACTCCACACTCGGTCTAAAAAGGTACACATCATACTATTTTTCAATGGGCCAACTTGACGGTAAAATTGAAAATAATGTCTGTTGTACCTAGCGGTTAGCTGAAAAATAATTCGGCGATCGGGTTACTAAAAATATTTCGAGGAAAGAAAAATGTTGTTAACTTTGTTCTGGTGAAAATGTTGTTATTCGCTCACTGGTATTAGTGCGTGAGTTATATTTTAATATCTCGGAGTTGAGAAAATTTCAAGAACGGGGTTACGTGTATCACGGCGTTATAGCTTTATACACATGCACTTCATGTATCCTTATTAGCGAAATATACCGAGTGCTCTACTTATTTATTCTACCAACGTAAGTAATATCTCGTGAAAAGAATGACATTAATTATTCAGATCCCGAAAAATATCTCACAGAAGATAATAAAGACTATACGCCATGCATCATTTTGGGACCGAACAAATTACAAGCTCACTGAGTCATTGTCTCCTCGATTCGTCTAACTCTCCCTCTCTCTCTCTCTCTCTCTCTCGAATGGACGCGTTCGCGAACCGAAACGGAAAACAAAAAAAGGTAAAAAACAAAAAAAAAACGTTCAACTTACTTAGTATCACCAGGTAAAATCCGTTCTCCAAATGTAAAAAAGTAAAGAGGCGTAAAAAAGGATCAAAATCTCAATTGCCCATCCAGCAGCAAAGCGCCTCTCACCAGTCAACCGATCCTCCAATATACGTGTAGATCGGCACACCTCTTCACCCTCTTCTTCTGGCCTCGATCAATCTCGCGTCCAACAAAAGTAACAACCAACAAACAACAGCGCAGCTAACCAAAAGACAAGATAACTCTATATGTGGAAGGTGTCCGGGGCTCGCGCTTTCTTGCGTCTCTCCGACTTATATGTATCACTTGAAAATATCACAGTTACGGAAGGGGTGTGTATACTTATGTGTGTGTGTGTGTATTACGTTACGTTCTTACTTCTTACGGCAGCGCGCATCAGGTATGTGTATGTATGTGTGTGTGTGTGTGTACGTTTGCTACTGTCAGTCAGCTATGCTGGTGACACGAGTAGAGTCCTTGCGCCGCGACGATCCAGCGGGTAGCCCTTGCCGCCTGCGGGGATGCATTTATTTATCGCGCACGCGTGTGTTTGTGTGTGTGTGTCTCTGGGTGAGCGCGCCGGCCGCTACTTCCTCTTCTACGAGCACGTGCGCGGTTATTATAGGACGCAGAGAGGTGCTCTCCCCTCTTCCTTCCTCTCTCTCTCTCTCTCTTATCTTCTCTCCCCAGGATTCGACACGCAGCTCCCCACTTTCTCCACTTCTTCCCTCCACCTCCTCCTTCTTCGTCGTCTTCGTGGTCGCCTTCCTCCTCTATTTCCGAGCTTTTCCTCGTGCGCTCGCTAATCGACCGAAGGAGGAGGAGGACAACGAGTGTTGTATATAGTCGTCCAAAACGGGAGATTAGAGTGTATGAGAGGAGAGCACGCGCGTGCGAGAGAGAGAGAGAGAACGCTGCACGAGAGGTGGATGTACTCACAGCCGCGCGCGCGCGCCTCCGCGGACTGACGAGAGCGCGAACACGGCTGCTACCAGCTACAAGTCTCTCTCTCTCTCTCTCTCTCTCTCACTCACTCTACGAGTCGTAAGTATCGTGGCCGGTAGAAGGAGGTGGAGAAGAAGACGAGTGTGGGAGGGAGACGAAGAAGAAGAAGAGAAGGGGAGAGATAGAGAGAGACGACGCGGGCTTTGATTTCGTCGGAGGGTTTCAATTAGGCGGCCCCGACGACGACGACGACGACGACGACAGCGATGATGTGTGCGATGATAGTTAACGGTCGAAAAGTGTATACATATTATACATGTGTGCAGGGGGAGGTAACGTTGTGAGATTGATATATGGGACAGCGCGCCTCGTTGTTTGTTGCGAGAATATGTATTATAACAGTGTAAATGAGAGGACGACAATATTGTCGGATAATATGCTGCGTAAGTAGATATGTATATAGACGATAAATCGGTATTAGGGATTCACTTCATTTGAATAAATGCGATGGCGATTGAATTCCATTCCAGCGAAAGATCTTCGATGAGATTACAATCGAAAGATTTACGGGGGGTATATGATGTGTATCGTGTGAGGGATATAGAGAGCGAGAGAGAGAGAGAGAAAAATGCCAACTTTGTGTTTACACGTGAAAAATTTTCCGTGAGTTTCGTTTTTTATGAAGAGGAAGAAAGGATTCTGCTGACTAACGCTCGAAGAGTGAAACAGCAGCTTGAAGAAACAAAAAAGAAATTATAATATCGCTGAGTTTTCTATTTCAATGTGCAGTATAGTGTATAAATATGCGGGATAAGTCGATTCGTGAATAACCGTATAAATATTTAAATAAAGGAAATGTGTCATCGATATAGTGACAGTCGGTCAAATTGCTGTACAATATATTGTTGCGAAGCTTTACGATGATGAGTAACAATACTAGGTAGCAGCTCGCACGAGTATATAATTTTAAATTATCGCTCCAATTGCGCTTCTCGGAGATGAAAGAATGAGTCATAATGAGCGAACGGATTTATATACGCTGATATAAATGTGTGTGTGTGTGTGTGAATAGGTCTAAATTCGGAACAATCTATATGCCCCGGGATCTCCGCAAAGATTTTTCGCACCTATATTGTATATATCTATAATACAATGCAAATACCTGAAACTTGAACTATAAAAAATCCAAAACTAAAGAGAGTGAAAAGCGCGCAAGCTCGGGTGAGAGTGCCCAAGTTATTGTTTTTTTTTTTTTTTACAAATGAGTAAATAGAATTGCTCTCGCTGAAAAAGTAAATAACGAGTGTATGCCGGTCGCGGCGACGCGATCATATTGCCGTTGCGTGAAAGAGGTCAAAAACAAATTTGACAAGTGATATCAATTTAAGTTTTTTATCGCGTTTGTCGCTTTGCCAATTCACAAGGAATGCGATATATGTATTTTGTTGTTAAATCTTTCCTCTCGTTTTTTTTTCCTGCCGCTCGCGTTCGACAAAGTTTTGGACGCGTTAGCGGCGCGTTTTGCGCCTGTTTTTCTTTCTCGATTTTAAAATACAAAAAAGTCTCTATACCCAATATACAAAGAAGATATGTACTAGAGAGAGAGATAGAGAATCACACATATATATGAATGCCAGCGTTGGATATTATAATAATAGACAGTTACGATTAGGATCCATTATATAGCCACAACGAATAAGGCAATTCGCGCGCGACCATATATACAAGTTGCATATATGTATATATGTACAGATATATAATCAACTCGTAAGCGTTATGCACCTCTGGTAAACAAATTGATAAAACCAGATCATCGTCTCTGGATTTCCCATTTGTCTCTCATCTACTTATTACCCACGCTCTCCATCTCAAATTCAATCTCTCCATCTCCGTTCATTAAAAGCCCTCTATCTCTCTCTCGGCCGTCCCGTTCCGCGCGCGGCTTCCCTCTTAATAATTTTGTTATTGATACACTTCGCATTTGTCCGCGTGCACGCGCTCTCTCTCTCTCTCTCTCTCTCACTCTCTCTCTCTCTCTCTCTCTCGTATTTGTCAATTATTGTCCATACATGCCGCGTGCATAACTCCGCTTGAGAGCTCGTGGCTTCGGCACGCAGCGCAGCGTATATATTATTGCATTTGCAGCAATTTATTACTGGATATAAATCGCGCGTGTAATCGCTCGCGCTCACTTCATTTTTTTTTCATACACACGCGCGCGCGCGCAAACTTATACATGTGCACTTGACTGACACTGTATCGTATAGTGTATATGTTCTTTTCTCTTTTTTTTTGCAATCGTGCGGTGAAAAATCAATATTTCTATTGATGAACAAAAAAATACTTCCCGCGCATGCCGCAGCTCTTTCTCTCTCTCTCTCTCTCCTTCGTGAAAACTCTCAATCGCGCGTGTGTGATGTGTGTATTCTCTCTATACATCTCACTGATGTGAATAAATGAAAAAATCGCAACTTCACTTTTTTTAGAATAACTCCCGGAAAAACCATATAACTCCACTTTTTTTTTATCCAATATTCTGGAAAAACAATACAACTCTACTTTTCTAATAAGAGAGACAGGCGTTACTTATTCTTATAAATGTACACGCACAAAAACAACAGCTTGTTCAAACTCCCATGAGTAATAGTTCATATTTATTATGTAAAGTTACGGGAAAAACAATATAATTCTACCATTGAGACCAAAAAACCCACGTAATAACCATATAAGTGAAAGTCCTTTCCTAATACGTGAACACTATTTGGTCTAGTTGTCTATGGTAATAAATATGTTATTAAGATGTTATTATGTTATCTTGAATTAAAACACCGATACGAAACTAAAACCTCGATTTACGCAAAATCATGAAAAATGAAGATAAGTGGTTCTTCCTGGAAGCCATGGATATATATATATATATATATATATATATATATATATACCACACAGCAGGCGGTTGTGAGCTATAAGAAGCACGTATGGGTTCACGTGCTTCGAACGTTGACAATATCGTGTCGGTTAATAACACTGCTGCTGCGTATGTGTACATATATATACATACATGCTGCGCTCCACGCGAGCGCCGAGTGAGAAAGTTCAGTGTTACTTCGAGGATCCGTAAATAAATTGATCACGTCGTGTGTGTGTGTTATGCTGGCGCGTAGATGTTTTCTTTTTTTGCGTCTATGGGATTGAATTTACAAGTGCAAGAGTTAAAATCTCGAAAAGGTTGAGGTTGATTAATTTATAGGGAGAGTCTGGAATTTTTTTGGTTTCGGGAATTTTATAAAATTTTCGTTCGTTATTACAAAGTTAAAATTTTTTTTTAAAGACATGTAACGAATACTTTATCCGATTATCTATACGACACGGCGTTTCCTTGAGTTTTCAAGTTGATGAAACTTTGATGACGATAATGGAAGTTATTATTTTAAGACTTTGCAGATGACATTTGGTGCCTGCTGTTTGAATTTCATTATACTCTGATGCATCAATTTTAAATTTTAACGTCTGGTAAAATTGCAGCACACCGAATTTCGTCCGAATTCTCAAGACATAGGCGACAAAGTTATTTAAAAACTTTCCAAAATGAAATTACGAAATATATAATATTCAGGACAATTTAAAGTTTTATATTCAAATTGTTTTATCTCAACAACGTTCTCTTATCCAAAAACATCCCCCTTTATTAAACCTCGGCAACTTCCAGCGGGCAACCTCGATCCCCGAAACTAAGAGCAGCGGCAGTGCGCGGTAGGTACACGAGCACTCGAAAAATCGGCGCTGACTCTCTAATCGTCGAGCTTCGTGCGTCCTCGTTAAGTCGGCCCGTTACTAGGCCGTCATTACGACAACGTCGACGTGCTCAAGTTGACGAGCTCTGCGCGCGCGAGAATTCGAAATCGTTGGTGCTGCTCTGCTCCGCGGCGATTTTTCTTTTTCGGGAAAGAGAAATGGGTGTGGTGATTGTAATTAAGGCTGTTTGGGAGGCTCGTTTGTGTTGGAGGAGAATAAGGAGCCGCGAGAGAGGATAAGGGTAGGTGGAAAATTGTATATGAAATGAAAATGTTATTGTTGAGGGAATCAGGGAACAGTGCTGTACGTGAACTAACGAAATTGCGGTATTCTATTGACAATTATTTCGAGTATACTTGTACAGCTTTTGTTATCTAATTAATGATTAAATTACACGATTACTTATAATTCTTATTCATATAATAATACGGTTATATTATACGCGTACGTATATGATTAAAATTTCAATCAACCGTTATTGTCCAAAATTCAAACAGCGAGTAATGATTTTCCATAATCGAATTTCATCCATAATGATATAATATAGCATTTTCATCAGCTTTGTGTGAAGGAACGTAAATGAACTTTAAAATTTAACTTTTCACATACCAATCTACTTAACATTATATTCGATACTCCAAAACTCCCACCTCGCCGCTCACCTAAAATCCTGCACGAAGAAATCTTCATATACTCACACAAAGACACACGCACGCACTTAATTAGAAAACTTCCTTGGTCCCCCCGCATCTTTGCATAATCATCGAATTAACAAAGTTCGTGGCGACCAATTACCCGTCCCAGAGCAGCTTTTTCGCGAGCGAGCGCGTGTAAATTAATATACGAAAATCTGCATGTACCGTAAATTATCGGTCGCAACTGCGCTAAAGTTGAACGAGAAATTGTTTTTCAGTATATGTGTATATATATACGTAAGATAATGCTGCGCTGCTCGTATAAGCGCGCAAATTTAACGCAAATTGTCATCGTCGTCAGTATGTGCGAGTGCGTAACGCAAGGAATAATAATCAGATTCGCATAGATTGCGTTATACTGCATGTATAACGCAAAGTATAATATTTATTCGATATTATATGGTCGGGACACTTGGTGCGTATCACACACATATATATATATATATATGGGAAAATCCTCAGTACTTTTACATCGCACCGCGCAACGCGGGGACGTACAAGACGGTCTAAAAAATACTTATTTTCCATTACAGCATTTTTGACGTAATATTTTAGGCAGTCTTATACATAATATACACCTTGGCATTGCGCCATGCGATGCACACTCATACCAATTCCAGGGTGCATTTTCTTATGCCTAGAAAAATCATTACAACAATAATTAAAAGTACTGAGGATTTTCCCATGTATACGAAACTTTTTTACTAACTTGATTAGCTACTCTCTATAGCGTAATAATATTCTATAGCGATAAGTAGGTCATTTCGGAAATAGTGAATATGCACTCCGAAATAGTGGGCATTCATTGTTTCAGTATAGTGTATATTAATTTTTTTAAATAGTGAAATCATAAGATACATATATATCGAATGCAAATCGAAAAGCTCGGCGCGCGGTTTTGCAGTATATACGGGAAAAACGTCGCCTGCGCGCGTAGACGCGGACAATTCACCTGGCATCACGCGGAACTCGATAAAAATTGAAACAACAGCGCGCGTGGGGGATTGGAAAGCTGATCAGATTTACCGATCAATTTTACTCGGCGGCCCGTAGGTTTCGTGAATTTTTTTTCTCGAATACTTCGGTTGATTTGATGCACTGTTATGTTGGCTCGTAGGTACGGTGAGTTCGATCAAAGGGGGCCCTTTTTGTTCCGCAAAGTACGGAATGACTTTTGATATATATTATTAAATATTGGAAAGACGCATATAGTTTTGCTTTGGATTAATATTCATATGTCAATATAATTGCTCTTTGTTTAATAGGATACTCAATCATTACAAATTTGTGTATATTATTGGCAGCATTTCATTTGCTTAATACTACGTTATTTTATACAACAATGATGCTTTCAACGTATTACCTCCGCTGTAGTAATTCTGTTATATCAATCAAATTAAAACGCAGTAATTTTACTCTACCAATACAATTATATATATAAACATAATGCTGCACTATAATATATTGTATACCACTATGTAATTCTACTCAAAATTATGAAACGCCATTATATAATGCATTTAAATTATTAAAATTTGCCACTCGGCCACATAATATATACATAAAAACATAATCTAACGATTCAAGTGGTATACAAACACGCAAAATCAATTTAATTATCATCTATACACCTTGCACCAGTTTGTACGAAATCAAAAGAGCACTCGCTAATGAACTAAAATCTAGGTATATAGTTTGTTAATCGCGCCGCGCCAACATACAACAAAGCGCGCATGCCAATTCATTTACTCGAGGCCCGGCGCGTATAAAAACAATTCTAATTTAACAAAGGAGCGTTCACTATACCGCTACAATTAACTCGCGCATATTTGCTCTCCACTGTATATACATCACCTCTATATATATAATTATACACATTTACCAAAACTCCGTGCTGCACTCCGCAGTTAAAAAAAAAGTCATCGCGTCGGCATTATAAGCATCAACGCACCACAGATCGCAGAGAGATTACTTTCGCGTCCTCTAAACCATCTCCCCGATCGGCCCCTTTTCGATGTATCTGCAGACGCGGCCGTTATTAAAAATCATCAGCCATATTGTATACATCACGCGGCTCTTCTCTATACATCCATTTCGGCCAAAGTGCCGACGTCGTGGCGTCGTCCCCCGCGACGACGACAAGTCAATCACACGCATGATTAATGTAAAGGGAAAACAATTCGCTCTCGGCCAATCGGCGCGGGTAATATTAATTGCACCGCGTAAACATTCGGCCTGGCGCATATATATATATATATATATACATCCTTGTAATGTACTTCGCTGCGCCGAATAAACAAATCAATTGCCGCGGCCGCGTGGATTATATTAGCGAAAGTCGTATCAGCCTCGTCGCCGGCTTTCATTGCACTTTTCCGTCATCGTCGCGCGGTGTACGCATTGTACTGAGAGATTGATGCTTTTGTTGACATCGACGTTCAGTTGTGTATCTATCATGTATATGTCGCGTCGAGGGCGGTTACCTAAGAGAAGCTTTGTATAATACCAACGGAGAGCATGATTAATAACAATTAAACCTGTAACCGGGAAGATTGAGTTGGCGCTCGACGCGGCATACTCGATTAAAAGCGCAGATCTCCGGTCAACGTTAATTATTTTCTTTATATCATAGCCGTAAAATTCGATTGTACGGAGCACGAATCGGTGAAGTCGAATTTGACAAACGATAAAAACATTTAGTACAATCGAATTTTACGGCTTACTGTATCAAAATAGATATATTAGGCACCTGCGGAGGAGAAACTTGGACAGTCCACAGCTTGTGTAAATTGACATGAGAAAATGCCGCATATTATACCTTAGGAAGCGGGCGGGAATGAGGCACTTTCGGCCTGGTGTGAAGAAAAAAAATATATATATATTGACGCCCCGTACGAAGAAAAGATTAGCATAGAAAAACTGAGATATGCTTTTCTTCGTACAGGACGCGATCCGGACGCCAATTTCAAAACACTGAGGAAAAAGAAATCAATCTCTAAAACATGTTTTCTTAAAGCTTAGACATTTATGCCACGGATTATTGAGATTCCAGGTTCATTGCAGACCGGAAACATCTTAAAAATTCGATTTAAAAAAAAAATCATATTTTTTTTTGTTTAACTGAATTTTCTCATAGTTAATAACATTTTAAAGAAATTTCGAGTACACCATCGGAAAAGGTGAATCTTAAAATATAAGAATATGTTCTTCTCAATTTTTTTCAACGCGAATAGCATTAGTTATAGAGCCTCAAAGAACGATATGTGCCGAGTGGGATTCTGGACCGAAACGGGTTAAAAGGAATATAATCCTGAGCAGAATATTTTAACTTTTTAACTTCGGCTAAAAACATCGAACAGCGCTATAGTGAGCACTTCCCGTAAAAACTATCGAGTTAGTTCTAAAAAGACCGTTAAAACCATCAAAATTGTAGTTTCGAAAATGTTCACCGCAGCGAAGGCTTATATACACTCCTCGAAATTTGTCAATATTCAAGCCGAACTATTAAACAATCCTCGAACCATTTGTCAGTCAATAAATTCCAAAAAAGCTACAATTATATACTCTCCCCTATATTCATCCAGATTTGTATAAATACCCAGCCGGTACATTATATATATAAATCGCACGTTATACATCCGCTATCACACACAGCGTCCCAATGAAATCGAACTAAAAATCAATGTCGTACCTCATAATAGATACACCGATTCATATCACCGCATACGTCTCAACCCGCGTCTACTCCTACGTCTCTCACTCTCTACACGCGCGCTCGTTCGTCATCGTCATCATCATCTCCGCCTCCTACATAAGAAAACGTCGATGCTCTCTCTCTCTCTCTCTCTCGTGTCCCAGTTCCATTAGCGTGTCGCTCCGCTCTATACACCCTCCTCTCCGCGCCAGTCTTCATTATTAATAATTTAACGGGCGCGGCGCCTACGAGACGGCTACAACGCCGCGGCGCGACGACACTCATTGCGAATAATTAGCCACCGCGCCGTACGTCGCCGCCGCCGCCGGTATTTTGCGTTGTAGGAGAATATCTCGTTGCGAATATAAGAGAAGAACGCGCGTGGCACACGTGCGATGCGCCTGGCGCCTATAATATGTGTTATATACCGTTGGAAATAGATCTCGGGCGTGTATATGTAATGACTGCGCGTGTCGGGGTGTCCCTGTCTCTCTCTCTCTCTCTCTCTTTCTCTCTACTAAATATGCTTTCTTTGGCCCGGCTGCATGTGTAGAAGAAAATTGGGTTGGCCAGAATAGCTTAGCGGGAATTTTCGCGGTCGATTGCGGATTGTTGTCGTGTAAATATATAGAGCGCGGATGGGTTAATATAGCCTCTCTCGCTGCGCCTGTTATTAATGCTCACGCACGTATATATATACGTTTGAAGTCAAATGTGCACGCGTGCCTGCCTGCACATTATGGGCTGTTAGTAAGGATGACTGCGAGTTAATTGCGCGTTGAGTCGAGGTATATATAACGTTAATTGTGTGGCGAAAGTGCGCTTGTATACTTTGCAATTTTGAGAGGAGAAAAGGTGGGGAGTTGGGATGGGAATATATGATGCTAAATGAGAGGTTTCGAGCTTAAATTAGATGGGTATTTGTTGAGAAGTGAATTGAGTTGATTTCAAAGTGGTTGTTGTTGTTGTTAGCTCTCGCGCCGTTTAAACAATTTATCGATTTTTGGTATTGATCGTTTGATATACGGTGCTCTGTATATTATTAGCTTGTCTATTAAATTACGTATTACACTGATAAAAATTTTATTAAATTTAATATGTACATTCTGTAACGAAACTTCATGGAGGTAAATTAAATTTAATGGACACTTTCATTATATAATTAATGCATTTAATACAAATTTATTGAATTTTATGTATTTCTACGATGCTTTTAATGGATTTATATCTTATTCTAAAAAGGCTGAATAAGAGTGTGTAACATTTATTATATGCTCTATGTGACATTGTCATTTAAAGAAGAATCAATAAAATATATTTTATTAATTGTTAAATAATGAAAATAAATTTTTTAATTTTGATAAATTTTAAACCACTACCATAAAATGGGAATGGGCTCTGTTAAATATTCCAAGGAATATTTAAGCAGAAGCGTCTTCCAATTTCTACGTAAAATGTATTCACTAACCAAATAACACTAGTTTTTAAGTTAGTTTAAGTATACCGGACCAGCGAACAGGAAAATATTTTCCTCTCCTGGATTACTTTTGTAATTTAAACTATACATAATGACTACTAATTATAATTTATTGTACTTTACTCTGGTAATAAATAAATAAATTTGAAATAACGTTGAGTAGATTTTAAAATATTTATCTACTATATCTTATTCGCGTCAATGGGCACAGAAGATACCTCTCTTAATGTAATTAAAAATGTTTTTCTCTAAACTCACTCTTCGCTGCGTGCTTAATTCAGTTCATGAATTATTATTCAACCCGCTGGCTCTAAAGTATTCATAAAAAAACATCTGAAAAATCAATACTAGGAAGTACCGAAGCGATTTCCGATATATTTTCAAAACGCAAATACAGGAAAAAGAAATCTTTTTCAAAAGTATATTTCTCCGCTATTTACATTTCGATAATTTGCAAAAAAAAAGAGAAAAAAACAGTTTAAACAGCGCTACATACACAAGCCCACAGAGCATTTCCGAATTAAATCGTACAAATAAATTCTCCGTAATCCGTGCATGTATATATACTATCAACTCACCAACAGTATCACCCTGCATATACACAGGCGGAGTTGCGATCGCTTGTCGAAACTGCGGTAAACACCTTTAAATCTCATTGAAATAATATATTATCGTGCGGGTCAACGCGAAAAAGAAGAAACTCGCGCGATAAGGTTTTCCCGGATTTATGATCCAATATCTTTTAGAATTTCATATTGCCCCGGTGACGGGGGGAGGTTGGAGAAGGGTAGTTTGTCAGAAATATTAAAATTCGGCGACGACGACGACGACGACGACTGGGGTATATATAAGTATCCTTTTATTCGAGAACATCAAAATGTTGAATGACTGTTCTGCGAACTCTCGCACGCTGCACATATTATTCCCGCACCGGCGAAGCTTAATATGAGAATTCATTTGAGAGGGGGGTAAGATTGTGACGTTGACTGGCAGGAGCTGCGCCGGAAAAATTCAATATCACCCAAATTTTTTTTTCAGTTTTTCTCGGTAATCTTAATTCGCGCGCTCGCTGGCTGGATTTCCACGAGCGCATCTATCACGACTATTGTTCATGTGAACAAATCGAATGAAATAAGGCGAACGATTGCAATGATTTGAAATATGTTTCGCTCTCTGAACTCCGCGGCCATCCGCAGCGACGATCGCGCTGATAAATTATACCGCGGGTCTTCTCGCGTCCAGTTCCGCATATAAACGCACAATAAACAACGCGACGAATGATAAGGCCGCGACACATCGTCGTCAGCAACATGCGATCCCACGCGGGTATAAGTAACAAAATTCCCCGGGCACCGGGCGTAAAGTGCGCTCTCGCCCTCGCCTTATCGAGTTTTGCTTCGCTATATAGAACGCAAGAGCGAGTTAAATTCACGCACGCGCCCGGCTTCTATTGTCGCGGATTCGAGATGGGGAGATGTAAACCGAACGTGTGTGTGTGTGTGCGTATATGTCGAGTCGTTTCGCGGTTATAGAGGGATGTGCTTGCATTGCCGGAATAGGGGTGACAAATTCAAATGGGTTTTCGAGAATTGTGGATTCTTTTTTGTTCATATTAATTTTGCCGATAGATGCGAGTATTTATAATCGAGTGATTACGTTTTGTTATGTATAATGGGCCCATTTTACAGAGATTTAATACGGAAATGAATCAAATTCAATACTTCCGGTTTCCGCCGCTGTGGGTCATCAGTTTGCACATGACAGGTCGATGTCGATGAAAGACCCAATATCCGCTTCAAAGTTTAGATAACGTTCGTCTGTCCCTCTTATTGAAATGATGCTATATATAACGTAGTTCTATTACCAGACTTCGATTTTTCAGTATCCACTTTTCGTTGTTCTCATATGTAATGTACATTCATCAACAGTGGCCCGAAATATACAAGCTTCAACTATTGTTATCAGATTAACTTTTTTCCCCAAAATAAAGTTAAAATAAAATTCTAAAAATTCTTTCAATTATATAAATTCCTATATATATATATATGCCATATCGAAAAGCCTGAAAATATATATGAATTGGAAAACCGATCACCCTCGTCCAATTTGAAAAATTCAACGATCGTATAACAGTTTACCCGCGAATTTGTCACTGAATATTAGAAAATACCATAGCAGCTTATTTTCCCACGATCTATCTCTATCAACCTAAAACTTTAAAACGCGCTCCTCTTTTCGCATCCCCATCGATCAGCTTCGCATACACACACACAGCATAGCCGCGCGCACGTATTCGCAGCGAGTTCTAATTATTTCAGATAGCGCTGCTCCCACGCGCACGAACAACAATAATAGACCTTCCAACCGCTCTATTTATAGATCTCGCACATGAGTGCGCTATCATCCTCATCTTTTCTCTCTCTCTCTGCCTCTCTCTCTTGTGATTGAATTAACGGGCGAGCGTTTCTTCTCTCTGACCCTTTTACCGCTCTCCGTACCTATACTCGCGGTTTGTTTTCGCGGCGGTGGCATCGTCGTCGTCTACGTCGCGTGCGCACGCGAAACTAAATTGACGTCGTCGTCGTCGCGCGGCGACGCACTCCGTTGCGTCACGGGTTTGGATGCACTTGTAATTTCAGCTGCTACTGCAAGCTTCTATATGCCTCCGCGAAGCGAAGCGAGGTCTGCTGCGTGCTGCGTAATGGATCGTGTTCCCTCGTTGGAAGATTCGTCTTTTGTTAATAAATGTTTGGTTGCACCGAGGCGGCGCTGACGAGGCGAAGTAAGACGCGGTGCAGTTCACGTGTAACGGAGTAGTCTAATTGGAAACTGAATTGAGAATGCGCGGTTGGTATACATGTGGCGAGTATATAACTTTGCGAGAACTTTATTTTTCAAGGAAGTCTTATATATGTACTTTGTGGGCAAGTTTTGGGCATCGATGCGTTTTTTACAAAGTTTTGTAAAAGTTTCGGCTATGTCGATTGTTTTATTATAACTGAATTTTAGTCGATAATCGGATCTTGCCTAGATTTAATTATTATATCGTATAGAAATATTATCGCGAATGTGTCGTCCGAGACTTACTATATGTCAAAACTTTTCAAATTATAGATATATAATATATTACCGTCTTATGGAGATCAAAAATTTTAATTTTTCAAAGTCAATTCACCGTATCGCTTTCATTGTAGGAAAATCTTCATTCGACTTTATTAGAAAACTTGGAATCGTTCTACAATAGTCTAAATCATCATTGAAAGTTTCGAAACTATAGTGCTTTAGAAAGCTCTGTAGAACTCCGGTGGGAGAGAGAGAGAGAGAGAGAGAGAGAATGAGAATAGGTAAAGGTCGTAAGGAATCTATGTATACCTCATTCTCAAGTTTAATTAAATTATTATAAATGGGGCGGACGAATATATAATGAAACGGTTACCGAAGAGAATGGAGAGTGTTTTAAAGGTAATAATGATTATGATTATACGCTGTATGCGCGGAGGAAGATGTCATTATTATCAAAGTGAATTATAATGGAAAATAATGGTCTTTTCATTTAATCGGGCGGATTCGTGACAAGAGCGAGAATGTTCGTGAAAGATGGCTTTTATCATTGAAAAATGATTGAGCGTAAAAAAAACCTGCGAGCCCCGCACCGCGCGCCGATGTGAAAAAGCTTTGTAAATTTGATATGCACTACAATCCTAAATTAATCAAAATAAGTATATAGATAGGATATCGGTTTGAACAGACGCAGTATATAGCTTTTCAATCGACTTTTTTTTGTAACTATACCTCTCTCGACGCGAAGCCGGGATTACATTTCAGAATAAATATTTTAAAACTTCTCTTACCAATGAAATAAAGAATAATTTTATTTCGATGCTCATCCTTTGACAAATTTCCTTTACCCAATAAAATATATAGCCTATATATCATTTATATTCCAACTAAATCACACCATCAGCCCCTCTCCAATCCGCACGCGCAATATATATACCATGCCAATTCATCACCTCTCTCTCGCAACCTACATGTCACATACGTCACCTCTCGCTGGCCCCACATATAATAACAATAATAATAATAATAATAATAACCAGCTCCGCCGAAAATGTAAAAAGCCACGCGCAGTCGTCTTCCGCGACGCTGAGCCCAAAATAAATCCCCCATTGTTCCCTCGTACGCGCCTCGTGCCATTACCTTGCGTTTTTTTTACCTGGCGCGGCGCCGCAAGTGAGAGAGAGAGAGAAGGAGGAGAAGGAAATTTAGCAGGCCCTCAGGGCGTATATAACGAGACACCATTGTCAAATGAACAAGGCTTTACGAGCTTCTCCGAGACAACGGCGGTGAAATCAATTTCGCAGAGGTGCGTGTGTATATACATGTATAGATGTGTATGCGCGCATGATGGTTCCATATAGTTTATTCATTCTGGAAGGGGAAGGAAAGGGGGGATAAGTCGGCTTTCGCCTTGTTGCCGGTAAATTGCGGTGGAAATCGAAAAAATTCCTATACAGCGGGATGCTGGATTTGCCTGCCGTGCGAATCTGTTTTGAGAGAGAGAGAGAGAGAGAGATAGATAGA
>JAPYZO010002048.1:0-23689 GCA_030522905.1 Torymus flavipes
CGCAGTATCTAATGAACTATATAGAAAAAAAAACCAACTGCTTGCAATTTGGTTTTCAAATCCAACGCCTCGCAATTGCGAAATCGAATTCCCTATAGTAATTTTGAGCCTCTGCGCGCAAAACTGCATACCCACGTCTAATGAGCAATAAATTGTGTGCCCGCAAGCCATTTTTATCGGTACAGATAAATCAGCAATATAAATATTCATATATACAACAACCTGCAACATTGTCAATTTTTTGAACACACGCATATTAACAGCCCCAAAAAAGACGCTCCCCCCCCCTCTCTCTCTCTCTCTCGAAGGTGTATCCTAAATAAACATCGTCAGCGAAAAGACGAAGGGCGCGCCCTATGTATACCTGTATAGAATCTCGTCTGGGCCGGACGAGCTATGCAAATTGCCGGGACGAAGTAGCGGCGCCGCTCAGAGTCGAATTTCGCGAGAGAGGAACGGGTTTGGAAGTATACATTATGCGCGCGCGCTCGAGAGAGAAACGCACAAAGAGGCGAGCGCGCGTCATTATAGCTGCCTTGACACGCTTCGCAGGATCCAGGACGACGATTGTGCTGCGCTTGAGAGAGAGAAAGAGAGAGAGGGGGATATAGGTATCGTGCCTCGTTCTTTTCACGCCCAAAAAGTTTCGCCGGAGTACTTAGTTATATATAGATCCGAAGTTTCGCGCGGCGGAAGTGCACGGTGATATGCTGCGGGTATAACAGGATCGAGCGAAATGGTCAATGGGCTTAAGAAGGTTCTCCGATAAAGTTCTCCGGTATATTTATATATTAAGTATTGTCGCGGTATAAACAGGGAGAGAGTAGTACGAGGTATAAAGATAAGAAGCGAAAATGCATTACGCAGTGCGATGTACGCGAACGTGAGCTGATAAGGATACGCTCAAGGCGAGTTTTCGCTTTCCTCGAGTGTCATTTCTTTTCCTTTCGTATGTCTAACTTTTTCATTTTACACACACGTTCATTCGATGCTTTGCTTTGCGTATTTTACCAAACGACAAAAATCGATAAAAAATTTCTCCTCTCGGTCGCCTGCGTGTTTCGGAATATGTATATGACATTGAATATATAAGCGATAAAACATAAGACTGGATTTTTTTTTATGTGTATGTTTCGGTCTAATGAATCTCTTTATAGTCACGACTTTGGAATAACATGGTGATGTCATTTTGCTGTTCTTATTATATTTTTGCAAAACAATTGTAAATTACACAGGTGTACGAAGAAACGTAACGATGAATACAAAATAACAGGTTTCCATCCGTTATTGTTTGTTCCTAAACATCTAAATTAGGTGATATTTTCGCAGTTTTATGACTGTAATTATTTTTAATAGCTTCAATGCTCCGAGTAACCATATTGAACGAGCAAATGAGAAAATCGCCGCGATTAAATATACGTATTTTGCGTATATCCAACGGTTATATCAGCCCCGCGCTACCTATATAATGAGAGGCGTGACGGAAAGGGTGTGACCGAAAGGGCTAACGTAAATAAGAAAGGGCCGCTAATTTCTCAAGTCGAACGGCAGTAACGACATCCGCAAATATATACAGAGTTACTTGTGCACCAGTCGCCCATCATTTCACAATTTCAAACAATACCTCCAAATATTCAAAAATATTTCGAAACCGACATTTCGACAAATTCTTATAAAAAAACAACCGTCGTGATTCACTCTGAGCACCTTTAGTCATACCCAACGCGCCAGACCCTATATATCTAAACAGGAAAACAAATGAAAGAACCCGGTTCATATCTCTCTATACGCTCCAATAGGCCCACTCCACCTTGGCCGCATCATACGTCGCGAAAATGCTGACGTACACGCGGCTGGCTTTATCGATCCGCGAGCGCGCGCAAAGCTCGGGCGCGATTACATCGCGACTATGCTACTGCCTATATAGCTCCGTGTATAGTAAGGATAAAAAGGAAGCCGACGAGCGATATATATTATCGGAGATATGGATCGGATATATCGGCCAAAAGTCCCCGGGGTTTGCGCGCGGGCCGGTAATATGCCTCGGCACACGGATTCCTTCCGAGTATAATATATACTTGCGGGCTTTGCGGAAATAAGTCGGAATTTATTATTGTCTTGGAGATGTATGCTGGAATAGTGAAGTTGATGTTTTTCTTATAAATAAAAAAAAAATTGAAATTGAACTGTGTATATAGAAAAATGAATTAGAAATGTTAGTAAAAAATGTCTTTTTTATGCGTAATAGTACCTTACATTTAATACAATTTACAAAAAATAAAAACATGTTATACGTGCAGCATGAAAATGTGCAAAAATGTTATTTACCCAAAATTATTCCGATTAATTGACATTTACCTTATCATCTGCACCGAAATATTTATAAACATTTATTTTCACGTGATTCATTTAATTCTTCAATATTTAAATTTTATTAGCGCTTGTAAAATTAAAATGTATAATTATATTATTGGCACGGCCGTATAATATCTGTTATTTAATCAAACAAATCCTTTCACTCGGCATATCAATATTATTGGGCGCTAAAGTAAATTATGTGGGTAAAGATTTTAAGACACATCATGCGCATGCCAACAATTGTTAATTATCTCTCTTCTAATTACATAATAGCATCACATAAAAAATTTAAATTGCTGTATAGAAAAATAGACCACCCGTGCAATATTGTCTTTGAATCGAAACACATTCGTGTACACAGTTCATAATTGCCGTTATTTAAATCGATTCTGAAAATTTGTCAACCCTTCTACATTGATATACTCATGATAATTTGATTAGTTTCATTCACGAGCGCACGGGCCCCAAGAACGCCGCGATAATTTATTACCCCCATTGCTCGACCCTACCGTAAATCACGAGCACCTCAGCCGGTTCATTAATCCTAATCCGAAATCTAAAAAACACCACGCTCCAAAAGGAATTCCACACCTTTTTCCCTTTAGACGAAAGAAAATTCCCATCACCCCTACGGTGATAACAATCCTAGCTGCCCGATTTCGGAGCAGACATCGTGGCGCCTGCTGCAAGAACCTGCGATGACAAAAGGCGGCCTCCTCCTCCCCCCGCTGCAGCTCCGCTCTGGTCATTGACGCCCCCGCGCGAAAAGGCTCGCCTTATACCTACATGCCAATCGATCGCCAACTCGCTATAGGTACATTGCTTGCATGCACGGCTCTCTCTCTCTCTCTCTCTCTCTCTCTCCTCTCTCTCTCGTGCCTCGTCGAATTTCCTTTTAGGGCACCGATACGGTCTTTTTCCTCGTATATATACTTGCCCACACAATACAAGCGGCTCCAAGATCCGACGATATCGCGGAGGAAATTAAGGAGAGCTCCGGGCTTCCCGCGCCGCGGCAATAATCGAAAGACGCGCGCGCCACTCTCATCTGTTGTATATAGCTAAGTATATGTATACGTACATACGCATGTATAGATATTATACACATATCGTCATCGATGAAACGCGCCTTTTTTCTTGCATATATCATCACAACACAACTCACCGACGAAGAGGCAGACAAAGTCAATGACGATCCTCCTGAGGACAAAGCCCGAAGCCCGGTCCATCTCGGCGGTGGTAGCTGCAGGCCGCGTCCAGGCGTCAAGCCTCCTCAGCTTCTCCTGCGGATGATCAATCGAGCGCGGCGGCGGCGCGAGTAAAACAACACCGGCGGCACGCACACACTGCCTCTCTATATGTATCTTATACTACACTTCAACACCCTCCTCTTAGCTCGTGTACGCACCTCTGCTCTGTTTCCCAACCGAGCAGACACTGCCGCTGGCTCTCTGACTCTCAGGCGTGCGCGCGCGCTCTCTCTCTCTCTCTCTCTCTCTATCCCCCCTCCACGCCTGCCCTACTCTTTTTTCGCGTTTCCGCTGCTGCTGACTGCTGCTGCTGCTGCTGCTGCTGCTGCTGCCGAGAGCGAACGGGCCGTGTAATTAATTGTGATTTTTCGGGGGCGGGCGCCCGCTGTGCGCGCGCGCTCGCCTGCATGCGGAGATATATTAGCTGCGTGGTCTCAAAGTCCCATCGGATTGACGAGGGCTGTCTGGTTTGGCTGTAGGCTCTTTAGTGTATAGGGAGGAGGAAAGGTTGGGATTTTTTTGACGGGGAGAAATTGGTTGCGGTGAGGTAAGTGAGCCGAGCGCTGAATCATGGTTTTGCTCTCTCGCATGATTAGCGGCGCGACGGCGGGTAGCTGTATTCGCGAGGTGGGATTCGTGTAATGGGTAGGTATATTTATGTATAACTTTGGGAGCGGAACGGTTATTTATATTGCGATCACGCGAGTGTGATGGCTTTTTAATCAATGAGTCATTGAAGTTAGCTTTATTTTCTACGACAATATACTTCATGGTTATTTATTTTTCTTTTTTCAGGTAAACACAATACGGAGCATAACAACCGTTGCCGGATAAAAAGAAATTAAACCGTCTTTTTATTCAAAGATAATGTTAATCTGTCGCCAATTATGCTCGAATCGCATGTCTCGATCAATCGACTAATTTCGTTTGCAAATTTAAATTAAAAATACAGATTCGAGATTCATTTGCTCCGATCCATCAATCGCATTCCGTTTTTTACCTACTTATTCACTTTTTATTATGATGTACGCATAATAGTAGCGTAGAACCCATTACATTAAATCATTTTCTACTTATGTACACGCAGTGTTATTATGTAAAGCCAAACTAAAACGAATAGCCAATTTTTGCCTACTCTAGCATTGAGGGTACAAAAATGTTTTACAGCGCATAAGTATCGCGCATCAAGTCACGCGATAAGCACGGAAACAATAAATCCAGCTCCCGCGCGTGCGACAATCGCCGGCGTAATCGGAAATAAGTCACACCTTTCGGCTACCGTATATATACAGATCCATTTATGTACATACACGACGTTCCAAATATTCAAAAATCTCTCCCTGAGCTTTTATATATATATATATATTCTTCGCGCGTGCTCCGTTTTAACGTACATATAATATATAATACTTACATCTCCACCGGTGTGTGTGACTTCCTGCATCTCATCCCTCCCTTTGTGGGGCCCTCGTAAATCCGGGCATCTCTCCTCGGTGAAAAACGAGAAGAGTAGCGCGCAGAAAAAACGGGGACCGACGCAGGTGCGAGCGTATAGAGAGAGAGAGAGAGAGAGAGAGAGAGAGAGAGAGAGAGAGAAATGGAGAAGCGCGCGCGCTTGGTCTCCCTTTCAGATAAAGATCGTCTCGAGGATCGTCGGACGACTATGTACTCTCAGGTATATATATGGCACTGATGCAGGAAGCGGCTTCTCTCTTTCTCTCGACAAAGGGGCGCGTTCCGGAAAATTCGAGCCCCCGAGTTGTGTTCTCTCTCTCTCTCTCTCCCTCTCTCTCTCTCTCTCTCTCTCTCTCTCTCTCTCTGAATACACGCATACCTATATATATCCACCTTTTTTCAACGTTTCCACACAACCGGCGATGGTTATTTATTGCGTATCTTTATCTCTCTCTCCTCTGTTCTTCTTTCTTTAAAAGATGCAGTGCCTCTCGGCGCGGCATTCTTCTTCCCGACCGTCATTACGCTCGAGCTCGCGCTTTTTCTTCTACTCTTACACTCTCTCTCGCTCGCGGTGAGCTTTTTTTTTACTCGGCGGCGATTGCCTTTCGGGGAAGGACCATTGCGGGGGTTCGCCATAGGAGGAATTATTGCGCTTCGGGTTTTAGATGAGAGGATGCCGCCGTCACCGTGTGGCTGGATACGGAGTAATGGGTTTATCGGTAGTCTTTACACCTATGCCGATGCGCGTGCGCGTATATACCTATGGGCTTTGATTGCATGTTAATGGCGAGTTTTCTGGAACGCTGCGCGCTGCTCGCAATCAGGTAATCATAGATGAGGTCTCTATCGAAACGGAAGCTCGTTAAAGATGTGTACTTAATCTGTAAATTAACTTTTTTGATTAAGAAATTCATTGCTGTGCGAGCCGGCAAATCATCAGGATGTCGCCGATTTTTATTTTAATTAAATTGTTCTAATTTATTTTTATTTGTGCATCAGATTTTAAGAAAAATATGTCGGTTTGTCGCGATCAATATATATGTATATATATATATATATAGCGAACGACTGAACATAATACCCTCCGATTATTGATACATTTTGGAGTTTCAAGGGAAGAGAAAGTTAGCTAGTATAGCTTCGAATATTGCAAGAATCTAAAACAACAATAAAATATTCGATAAAAAATTAAGAATAGTTAGATAGCTGCATGTAACAGTACTTTTCGATACTAGTACGATAAAAAGGATTTCTGCACGTGCGTAAAAGTGGCACTTCACGCACGCAGTGTCAAAAAAATATAACTAATTATTCTGTAAAGGTGTGTAGACTACAAACACACACACACACACAGAATACGAGGAGTTTTTGTGTAAAACTAAGGTAGCTCAAACGTCAAGTAATTCTGATTACGTATTCTTATTGTACTTAACGTCGGGTATATATACTTTTACGTAAGTAAAAGTCATGTAGGAAAATATGCCACTTCAATAGAGTATTTTTCGGTATTTATAAGATTTCAATTACTTTGTTCTTTTATAAAAAAAATTAACGTGCGTTTAATGAGGATAAATTCTTTCTGACTCATATCGTCATATCTAATCATTGAATTTTTCGATAGTAATTTTTTAAAATTCTATTCAATAAATAATCACCATCATTGTATTATCTTATGGTTTTATGTATTTATAAATCTTCTTAAAAAATATAAAATAAGTGAAGCTTTCAAAACATCGCAAATATTTATATAATATTTTCATGCACACAATTCAAATGAAGCTCTACCACCAATCTTGCAAAATTGCTGGATAAATAAAAATATATAACAATTGCAACAATATACTTTCCTCTTTGCTTCAACTTTAAATTTTATATATATGTATAAAATTACGACTGATGCGCAACCGATAGTATAAAATCACTTTTCATCGAATCATGTCCTTTCGTATCTCTTTCTTATTATAAATTTTAGTTGCCACAAGGCGACTACTCATACACATTTAACGGTATGGCATTGCTTATCGGGCCGTCCGAGCCTTGAACGGATTTACTTCATACATGTGCGCTCGGAGAATACTAATAACTACTTTTTTTTTAATGTCAATTGTCTTTAGAAACGTTAGATTTGTCTTTCGATTAATTTTCAAAATTTACGCTAACAAATGTTGTATACGTGTATATGAAGTAACTGGAAACAAAATTTATTTTTCTACAAAATCTTAACCAACTATTGTAATAAAATTCAGTATAAGAACGATTTCTCAATAATTCATGCTCGTTTTGATAAAAAGCTTGTTAAGAGCTATTCATCAGAATTTCCATTTCCTCTTCATAAAGATTGTATTCCATGAAGATGTTACTTTAGCGACAGCCATTTATACGGGGAATAGCAGTATGTTATAACTACGATGTTTCTATTTATATAATTTAGTTAATATTTATAATAATACACAAGACTCATTTACTTTAATGTCATTGCATTGTACTTTATTGTTATATTAAATTTAAGGCTACTATGTGCAAAGATGGTACATTGCAGTGTGTGTATGTGTTTGTTTCATGATTTAATGCATAATTTGTTCGCATTTTATTCGTTTTCCATTTTTTTTTTCGTTTTTTGGTTTTGTTTTTCGTTAGACTTTTTATTTGACTAGTTTCTCCTTACTGCTGTATACGATCAGTAGAGCGTTAATTCAATTAATTTTTTTTATTGTAAATGGCGCATTTTGCATTTAAAAAATTGTTAAGTACGCTTCACTAAGCTCTGTCAAAAGTATTATACAACCGCGTAATTAGTTTCAGTACGCTCCCATACATATCCCTGAATTCAAAGCAAATGCAGTTTTTTTTTTTTTTTTTTTTTTTTTTTTTTTTTTTTTTTTTTTTTTTTTTTTTTTTTTTTTTTTTTTTTTTTTTTTTTTTTTTTTTTTTTTTTTTTGATTGGCATACATCGCTCAAGCATACAAATTTACAATCAACGCACTTTCTCCTTCTATAATTCTTATACTTTTTACGTATATATATATATATGTGTATATATATGCGTGTATGTATACGTATTTACATAGATAGCATACGATTCAACAAGAGGTTCAACATTTCTTTTTACATTATTCATTGTTCCTTGGTGACGATAACCGTAGTGTTTTAAAAATATCACATCGATCGGTATAAGTAGCTCATACCCTATAAAAGTCATACACTATGTAACAAAATTAGTGTAACCGTACTGCTGCATAGCTTTTGGTATAATACGATTCGTAGAAATTGCCTAGAGGCAATAATGTTCTTGTGTGTAATGTATGTATATAAAGATCGAGAGAAGCGGAATGAAGCAAGTTTCAAGTCGAAAAAGTAAAATATGTGTATGAATAATGCACTCGATCTTGCTTGTCGTCGTCACTTTCCCAAGAAATCAATTAGTTGACCATTCGTGATTCCTGTCAACGGACAAGGTGAAAAATGTAACTCTATAAGAGTTCAATATCAGACGGTCATCTACGGTGCTCAGAGGCATAAGCCGTGACTGTACTGTCGACGCAACCAGCAGCCAAAACAACTCGGTGAGGATGAAAGTTGAGACAACTCACGGGACCGATTCTCGTGCTCATGAATCCCTCGTGGAACTTAATCGTATTCAAATGGTGGCCCGATATATTATACATGCTAATACATTGGTTTGTGGAACTGAAATGGAAATAATAAGCATATGAAAGATTGTCTTAAAAATGCAGACATCTGCAAAGTTTTGAATTGTACCTTGCAAAAATATCAGCGTTTTCGTGCATCACAAAAGCTGTTATTCCTGGTGTTGTTTGTACTGTGCTAACTGAAGAATTCTTTCTGAGATCGAAAAATTTGATATCACCAGACGTAGAACCCGTTATCAGTCTAATGGGAGAGTTCGGGGATTTCCGGAGATACGTTCCAAGCACCCACGCATTATGTTCTCTGTACGTAAAAATTCTTGCTTCCGACGCCGGCAACCTCCGATCGAAAAGACGGACTGAACCATCACCACAACCAAGCACCATCATATTACCTACAAGAAAATTTAATTTAATCTCTAATAATTTTAATCACACACTTGTGTTTTTTTAGAGATAAATAATGTTTACCTGTTCCATCGGTATCTAGACTAGTAACACAGCAATCTGCTCCAGTAGGAATATCTTGCACCTTTAATTCTGTTTCGGCGTCCCAAAGCCTGACACTTTTTACATCACCAGCTACAGCCAAAGTCAACGAACGTTGTTCCCAACTTGTAACAAGACCCGATGTGGCTATAAAATTTATTGGTAAATAAGATGCTTTGCAAAATAAATTAAATCTAGTTTTTTATATTGCTCCAAGTACCTGTCGAACCTTTCATGACAGGCTGAAGATCGGCCAACGCTTGCCAAGCAGTCAAAAGCGTAGGTTCACGTCCTAACATATTGTAGTAATTTTTCCATACTCTTATTGAACCATCGTCCGATCCAACCATTAACAGCGCCACGTCATGGGAATTGATAAACTCTAAAGCTGTAATACGGGATGGTTTGTTCCCTCGGCTAGCATGGTACGTGAGTTTTGAACTACTATTCCAATCCCAAATTCTAAAATTGATAGACAATGAATAATTCTGTAAAGTTTATCGTATTAACATTTCCGATGATAATTATAAAAATTTACCCGAAATAGTCTTTACACGCCACAGCCAAGTGAGAATCAAATGGATGAAAAAGTAAAACTTCTGGTGATTGTGGACAGCGTGCATGAAATACTTGTGACTCTATTCGATGACTGACTGACCTGAGTTGTTCTTCTTTTACTTCTCTTCGTAATCGTTTATTTCGTAAATACCTATGCGAATTCAAATATGCAAGATTATTTTCATGATTAATTTCATGATGTATATTTCATTTAAAATACATACCGCCATTCGCGTTCATAATGCGCACGACTTTCAACATCATTCATCGATTCAGCCTCTGTATCGAAACTCACTGGTTGAGCAAATTGAGCACAACTCCAATCAACGAATTGTGACGTTGTTAATGGATTTTTCACTCCCATTACTTCATCCGACTCTTCCGATATCTATATTTAAATGTAAGCAAAATTATACTTTAAAATAATTGGAAGTATTATGAAAGTGATTATTGGTACCGTATTTGGTATAGGTTTTCTGGCCCTATTTGGATGCGTTGGTATTCTTGCCGATCGTAAAAGATCTGAGGCAGAATTAGCTGTGGGTGGAGATTCTCCTTTACTATTACTGT
Source organism: Torymus flavipes (assembly GCA_030522905.1). Lineage (NCBI taxonomy): Eukaryota > Metazoa > Arthropoda > Insecta > Hymenoptera > Torymidae > Torymus > Torymus flavipes. Next base: position 10,331 of record JAPYZO010002048.1, read on the forward strand.
ATTATTAATAAAATTAAGATTAGTACATTATCCAAAATACAGTTGAAAATATATATATTAAATAATTCAATATCTTTACCTCAAATAATTTGGTCTATTTGAAGGAGATGGTGGCAATGATAAAGAAGATGACATTTTCGAATCGGTTGTTTCTTTTAATCCAGTAGATTCTTTTACCTGTAAAACACAATTATTTATTCAAAATTGGTACATTTACTCAATTTCCCCTCTTTTATCAAAAATTAGAAGAAAAAAAAAACATATTTCTTTACCTGATTTCGTATATGACTGGTAACTTTCTGCGACATTATTGCAACGCCGGGGTGAGGATCATTGTCAAGACCGCAAAGTCCATGCCAAAGTTTCATATAAACGCTTCCATATGAAAGACTTGGTAGATTTCCAAGAGAACTGTGACCTAAATAGAATATTTATTAGTTAGGTAGAGTTACAAAATGAAGTATTAATTCACCTTTTACTTTTAGCTATGCCCAGTACAAAGCTAAAATCATATAAAGCTTGGCGCGGCGAAATTTAGTGCTTTTAACTAAAACTACACAGTAACATGCATACAATTTATTAGATAGCACAATTACCCAGGGATTCGCAAGGTTTCCTCACAAACTCCCAATTATTTCCTGGTATGCAAGATGAAACAACAGAAAACAGTTATCCACTACCAAGTTTTCATCTTTGAACCTAATATAAGATTCAGTTAAATCATCATACCTAAGCTGCTAATTGATGAAACTGAAGAAACCCTTTTGATTTTGTCTGGGCCAAATCCATCGGTTGTATCAGTAGAAGACGAGCTACTCGGCGATAACATCTTCAGTCTATCTTTAGAGCTTATTCTTCTCATTCCACTGAAAGGTGAAAGTGTTTCAACTACTAGATCTCTTCTGCTATTTTCTTCAGCAACTGCTAAAGTTACAAATGAATTTTCAAAATGCAATACCATCCATTGAAGAGCCACCACTAATTCCTAAAATTATATCCTTATAATTAAATCACTAATTATTGTTTACATATAAAAAAATTATACATACTTTTCTGACTAGAGGACACATATCATAGGTCACAGTGTTAATTAACATCATAGCAATAGTTTGGTCAATATTGTTAGCATGTTCACTTCGTTTTTTTACACTGTTTACAAAAGTTCCTAATGCATATACACTTGCAGCTCGAACCTAAAAAACATAAATATTGTAAAAAAAGTATGCAAATAATTAAATAATAATTCTACGGGAAACTTAGAATCAATAAATTACTTCGGGCACGGGATCTTGTAAAAGTGTATAGAGTTTTTCGTGTGCAATGTCTCTTACACCACACCATCTAGCTTGTTCATAGTTGTGCCACAATCTTGCAAGGCACAAACATAACCACTGTCTTAACAATGGGTTTGCATCCCCCAGCTGTTCTAAACAAATTGAAACTAGACTACCTTGTAGAGCAGCTTCTTGACCTGGAGAATAATTATTAACTATACAAGCAAGTACAAAAGCTGCCAACGTCCTGTCTTTGCTCTGCAAAAATTGACAAAAAAAAGGAAGTAAAAAATTAATTATTTTATTTATAATATTTATAATTTTATTTTGAAAATAATTTCAATATTCACCTGCATTGAGGTATCTTGTAAAACAGATAAGAAATATTTATGGCCATTGTCACGTACTAAATCAGCTTGGCATGTCTAAAATAACAATAAAATTATAATAAATGATATAAAAATTTTTTTTGTACAAATGTACAAACTTACATTGTCTACAGCAAGTATTTTAGCCCAAATAAAAACAAGAAGTGGTCTAAGTTCCCTAGCATTACTTTGTAACAGTTTCAGCACATAAGGAAAGATCCCAACACTTAAAGCTAAATTAACTGCCCATGGTCCAAGATCAAGGAATCGTCCCAGCAATTCCAATGCTCTAAGTCTATGAACCTGACTAAGCAATACTTGTAGCACTATTGGAAGCTGTTCTGGAGGATTGCGATTTTTAGAACCTAAGGTTAGCCATACTTGAAAAGCAGTTAACTGCTCTTCATAAAAAGGAGAATGAACGAACTGATCTTCATCTTCTAAAACAGCTGGTAATTGTGCTAAGCATAAATCCAAAGCTAAGTCCCAAGCCTGCCACATGGGGTGCTAAAAAGTTTTATTTATAAGTATAAGGCAATTTATTTGATACATAGATTTGCATTTTTAATAGCTTACTTGATAAGTTGGTGGCAGTTTTGGACAGGAAACTGGTGTGCAATCATAGGAACGTAATATCCGTTCAGCTAATAAAAAGTTTCTAAATAAACTAGCAACTAATAAATCTTGTCTAAATAACCTTTGGAATAAATCTATAAAAATGATAGACTTATGTTTTAAAGTGAATGAGTTATTTTATTTTATTTTTCATTTAAAAGAGAAAAATTACCTCTTGGTAAGGTGTTCCATGCTATTGTATCTGTAATTGCTGTAAATATCCAATTGAGTTCTCCTAGCATTGTTCTTCTATCTGACAATTGACCAGGTATTCTGAAATACAGTTTTTCTTTATTAAATAAAGTTTTTTGCCTCAATATATTACCACATAGCTTGATTAAATTTTACTTACTTATCTATGAGATCTAGTGAAACTTTTGGCACCAACTTGGACGTATTCTGCATTACAAACCTGAAAGCAAAAAAATTAATTATTTTCTTGTTTTTAAGAGAAAGTTTTGTTAAATCAACTTAATCTATTTACCAGCGCAATGCAATTTTCATAGGAGTTGTAAGGCAAGAGGTGAATATATCTGCAGGAAGATCTGGATTCATAGGTAAAATTTGATTAGCTGCACAAGCTGCTAACTGAATACAGTTTTTGTAGGTAGGCGCTTGTATAATAGGAGCACCTGCTGTCCTATTTTGTTGTATTGCTTGCTTTTCCATCTAAAAAGTTTTCCGATAATATCTGATTTTGTCTATTTAAATATAGAAACGAACGTTTTTATGTATGAAAACTTTACCTCATATTCTTTTTCATGTTGTTCAGCGAATTGTTGAAAAGAATCAACAATAATACCCGCATTAGAACAATCATACACATAAATACTAGGAGCTCCCATCCATGTTTGTAAATCATATACTGACAGAGGAATGTATTGTGTATATGTCTAAATAACAAGAAAAATGATTCATATATAACTTTACAGTTAAAATCTAATAAAATGATTTTAAATTGCAGTCAACTTACTGACAGTGCTTCTACAACTGTCTATGAATAACAATTTTTTTTAAAGATGAATAGCAAATATCATTAAATATAACAATTAACAACCAACCCTATTGAATACCCATATTTCTCCATTACTAGTAGGTTTTGGTACACCGTGACCATTGTAGTGAAAAAGAACTCGTTCTTCCTTAGCGTTTCGCCTCAATGATGTGCAGAGTTTCTTGACTTCTTCAACAGTAGGATCCAAACTCTGCTTATATCTGGCTCGAGGCTGCCATCTCTCGTACTGCTTCTGCAAATTAGAGCCAATTGTTTCCAGAGCCTTCTGCGGGCTCATCGACAGTGGGTCTAGAAAACATTCAAACAGGTACATGACAGTATGATATCCATAAAATGTGCAACTTCCGAATAAAAGAATAAGGCCAAGAGACAACCGACTGAACCCGCGCCATTGCACTTCGTACCGCATGTTTCAGTCGGCTCGGCCGCGTGCATTACGTAATTGCAACGAGCACGTAGGAAAACAAAAGCAGAGGAGCAGAAAGAAACAAGGAGGACAAGCGTAAAACTAGTCATTACCGATCCAGCACTCGAGCCGCGCGCAGGGCTGCGTCTTGACGATGTCCGGTGGGTCGACACCTACGTTCAGGCAGAGCACCAACGCGACGCTCACCGTCTTCATCTGCGGCAACAAATATACCTAGTTCTCACATTATGATAACCAATTATAGCTTCATTATATTCGCAGGCTGCGACACGGGGATTAACCGTGCGCGCTACGTTATACATATAGGCCTCCGCGTGCTTGGGCGCATAGGTACAGTAGGCATATAATATATGTATGTATATATATATATATATATATATATATACGCACACAGGCATGATGCAAGGGGGGCCGTGCACGCGCGGCCACAACAATATCGCATCATCTTTCGCGCGTGCACTTGTAACGACAATAATAACACGAGGAGGGGGGAAATACATAAAAGCACGCAATAGAGCGTCGACACACGCACCCGCTCCTTCAAGCGCCAGGTCTGGCTGATGCAGCTGACACCCTCGATGGTGGCAGTGTGCCTGGGCTTGTTGAACGACAGCGGCATTCGCCAGTCTCCGTCATCCTCGAGGGAGAGCTTGCTGAGAGCAGCCTTCGCCCTCATCACCGCCTCGTCCTTTGCTCTTCCTCCTCCACCGTCTCCTCCTCCTCCTCCTCCTGCTGCGCCGTTGTCCTCGCCGTTGCTGTCGCCGCGCAGGTAGACGCGCGACGACACAGGCAGCGACATCGGACGAGGATCTCACCCACGTTACGTTGCCGTCGTCGACCTTTGATCCCTCCCGACGACAGCCGTGTTCCTCGTGCCACTGCCTCTCCTCTACCTCGGACTAGTTTCTGCGCTCGTTATCTTGTCCGAGACGAAGTCGACTACTTATACACTACGAAGCTCTCTATCTCTCACGCGGCACTCCGAATCACAGACACGATGTTGCGTTGCTCCATTCCGCAGCAGCTCTCTCTCGCCCAACACCGCGTGCGTACCTACTTACTTTACTTACGCTATATCAGAAATAGTACGCAGTGATACCGGAGGAAACGCGCGCGCGCGACACGGCGGCGGTAGCGTCGAATGTACTACACCTATTCGGAGCACTGTTTTACGGCTGTGTATATACAACAGGTGCGTGGGTAGTCGTGTGTCCAACTGTCGGTGCAGACTGCACAGTACACGTATATATAGTTATAATAATCCTTTCTCTCTCTTTCTCTAGCTCGCTGTGACTGCTGTGATAATAGCGCGTATATTCGCATTTCCCAGAACTTTTCCGGACTACGGAACAACGGAACGAGAACGCGCAGTGTCTAAGTCGGACGTGGAAACGAGAAACTGTAACAGATCAGTCCGTATCCAAAATGGTGCTCGAAAGTACTATGATATGGTAAGTTCTTGTTTTCTTTTTCTATTTTCGAGGTTTTACAGGAATATTTATGAGATAATTTATAAATAATAAAAACCTATGTGTCTTGTGGATCGTTTTATTTCAAAATAATTGTTAAGGAGCATTAATTCCCTTTAAAAATGTTATGTATTCCGCGTTGTTTTCGGAGTGACAGTGCAAAGTTGAATAAAGCTTTCTTTTTATCTTTGTTACATTGACACATTTGGTTGTATTAAACACAGATGTGGTATAAATAAAGTACTAAATATGTAAAAAGGATTATGTTTTATCAAATACTAAGGTATAAAAAATATTTCTTTATATACCTAACCTCGAAAAGGAACATAAAAAAATAATTTATTAAAGTTTTGTTATAATAAAAAAGAATGTAGGGATTAGAAATTATTTTATTATACTTCAAATTCGCTTATGAAACAAAATTCAGTGCTTTTGTTATTTAATCATATATTTTCATTTTGATTTGAACTAAAGATTAATCGTATTACTATGTTTTACATATTCTTATTCCAGTGTCGACAACAGCGACTACATGAGAAATGGAGACTTTCTTCCTACAAGATTACAAGCACAACAAGATGCTGTTAATTTAGTATGTCATTCAAAAACTCGTACAAATCCTGAAAACAATGTGGGTCTTATCACTCTGGCAAAGTATGGTTTATTTTTAAAATATAATACTTAAAATTATGTAATTAAACTTCTTTATTACTGAAATAACAATTATTGCAGTGTTGAAGTCTTGGCTACATTAACAAGTGATGTTGGACGAATTTTATCAAAACTTCATCAAGTTACACCTAATGGAAATTTATGTCTTATTACGGGAATCAGAATTGCTCATGTAAGTTAAATCTGCTAACAAAAATTGTTCTGTACTGAAGCAATATCGAGTATCTTATTTTATTGATATTTTTAGTTGGCTTTAAAACATCGTCAAGGAAAGAACCATAAAATGAGGATTGTAGCATTTGTTGGTAGCCCAATTCAAATTGATGAAAAAGAAGCTGTTAAGTTAGCAAAACGTCTAAAGAAGGAAAAAGTCAATGTAGACATAATAAGTTTTGGTGAAGACAGCCTAAATAATGAAGTGTTAACAGCTTTTGTAAATGCTCTTAATGGAAAAGATGGAACGGGCAGTCATCTTGTTACAATTCCTCCTGGACCACATTTATCCGATGCTCTGATGTCTTCTCCTATTATTCAAGGTGAAGATGGTATGGGTGGAGCTGGTATGGGAGGTGCAGCATTTGAATTTGGAGTTGATCCAAATGAAGATCCCGAACTTGCATTGGTAAATTGTTTTACTACTTAGAATTCAAAACAATATCAATATTTTTAAACGATTACAAAAATATAATGATCTTATAAATTCTGTAGGCTTTGCGTGTATCTATGGAAGAACAAAGGCAACGCCAAGAAGAGGAGGCAAGGCGAAATGCACCTACAGATGCAGCACCACCAGCCAAAGAACCTGAAGCATCAAAAGAGGTACAGAATGAAGAAGCATTACTAAAACAAGCTCTCGCTATGTCTCTTGAAGGAAGTGAAGAATCATCAGCTGCCACTGAAAGTACTGCCCCAAGTTCAGGAAGTGTTCCAGACTTTGCTCATATGACTGAAGAAGAACAAATAGCCTTTGCAATGCAAATGTCCATGCAAGATCAACGTAAGTGTCTCAAGATTATTGCCCATTGATCATTAAAAACTGAATATAATTATATTATATTCTTTTTTTATTAAATTTAATAAACAGTGTATACCAATAATATTTAACTTCTTCAATTTTTCAGAAGAAGTAGAAAAAGTTCCAGCAAAAGAGGAACCTATGGAAGTTGAAGAAGACTATGCAACTGTGATGTCAGACACTGAATTTTTGCAATCTGTACTTGAAAATTTGCCTGGGGTGGATCCACAATCAGAGGCTGTTCGCCAAGCAGTGGGCTCATTACAACAAAACAAAGAAAAGGAAAAAGAAAAGGATAAAGATAAAGATAAAGATCAGAAAAAGTAACTGATGTAATAGACTGTTTTCTAAGCAAATTTGTATTATTTTATTCAATTTAATTAAATTTATAATTATAAAAAATATAATGAAACATCTCCAACGAAAACATTCTTGAGTGAGTAAAGCAATTTCTATTAAATTTTTATTAAAACCTGAATAAATTAATTATCTTTTAAATAATATGAATATATATTTTAGAAGGTAGATAGATACTTCCAAAATAATTCAAAACCACAATCTTAATCAAAATCGAATCATTTTATTTAAAAAAATATAGTTAAAACATAAAACAATATTTTTCATTATTAGATTTCTTCCTGCTGCTGTGACTTTAACATTCACCATACTTGACAATTGTGAGCTCTGAAATAAAATAATGAATTTTTTTAATACTGTTTATATAAGTATTTACACACATTTATAACAGTTTTATTGCAAACCTTTGCCTTTTGCTAGTGCTTTTGCAGCTTCACATTCAAATAAACAGAGGTTATTATGTTGATACCCTTCATTATCACATACTGGGAAGTAATTTCTTGGGCACACACAACCATATGCAACAGCGATTAAAACAATCAAGAAAATAATTACAAGTTGTTTATGCATTTTTACCTAAAAAAAGAAATAAATGCATGAATTGAATATTGATACGATCTTTTTTTACAATATTTATGAATTACATGAATAAGAATTTATAAATAAAATTATATTAATGAATTTTTCGTTTATCGATGAATTTATAATTTATGAAAGACGCTTTAAGACCTTAATTTATAAATAATGATGATTAATCGATTTCTCCAACTAGTTTAATTAATCATCAAGTATTATATGTGGTGTTGTGGATTTTCAAGATTAGATTATTGCATTGATTAAATCAGAATGTCAGACCATAAGTATAACATTTTCATTTTCTATGAATCTAATAGGTACGACCTTTTGCTACAACATAAAAATCTTTCATTTTATAACTATATTTGTACACAACCGAAAAATTAATTACAAAAAATGAGTTTTTTTTTTTTTTTTAATTTTCTGCATTTCATCAGTAAAACATCAAAAAATTATATTTTAAAATAATATTTATATAATAAATAAAATAATTATTTATATAAAATAAGGTTATTATAATAATGTTATAGAAAACTTAAGGTTTTTCATTTTTCTTATAAATCAACGCCAAAAATCGTTAAAATGTGTTACATTTTATTTATAAAACTCATGAATCATAGCACGTTATCATTTTTTTCCTGAAAAGTGTTTGAGAAGTTGCTGAGAAAAATAATTGTACGACAATTTTTACATTTCATTTGACATATTGTTAAATATTTATCGAAAAGATACGTTGAATCCTATTTTCCGTAAATCAAAGAACTGAAATTGATAATTAGACGCAATGGATTCTTACTTTGACGCTTACTGCTTCGCTGATACCTCTCGGTCTTCTTTGACAAGCAAGAAATTCTTCACTGATGATATTTCCACACGGTCACCTTAATTAATACTGGAAGACCCGTGCTCGCCCGACGCGACAAAAGAATAGGAGGCAGATATCAGCGTTAAATTATCGGGGCTTGATAACATCGTTGGCTCTATATCGATATTATTGCAATCAGAATTTTACACGTGATCCATCATCGAACATAAAATCGATTGGTGTTTTGACATTAAGTATGTATTTTACAGCTTAATCTTGCGTTATTCTTGACTTTTCTATAAAAAAATAGATTTATTAGGAGAAAATAATTTTACTTAGAAAGCGCAGAAAGTATGACGCATGTTGCGATCATCGATATGTGTACTTAAGCAAAGATATCTTGGAACGCTATAGTTTTCACTGTTCGATTACGTATACTAAGGCTGTGCAAATAATATTAACACGAAAAAATCTAAAAATACATGATTTTGGTGTGATCCCAAGTAAGATTAACTGAATCACCGATATTTATTGTTGTATGATTGATTCGCAAATTTAACATTCCAAGAAAATTAATGTATATAAAACTAGATACCAGAAACTTATTTAAGTTTCTTCACATCAACATTGAATGTATAGAAAAATACATAATTCATAACAACTATATAATGAAATGAATCATCAATAACTTTGATACAAAATGGAATAATAAAGATTTCGTAGAAAGTTGTAGTGCCAGATGTTTGAAAAATATTATTACCAAGTCTTTGATTTCAGAGAACAGGTGTAAATTTAAATACTAAAATCCGTAAAAAATAAATCGCATGATGTTAATGACAATACATTTTCGCAAATATAAACCTTGCCTATTCATAGATACAATAAGAAATTAAAACAGTATAGGAAAGAATGAGTATTATAATAATTTATCAATGAGAAGTCAAGGAAAGAAACAAAAGTACAGCTTTTTTAGTGGTACAAATACTTATTTTATTTTTCATAAAAATAGTTTAAAGCTACGATTTAATCGAGGAGAATTAAATATGTAAGTCACATTTCTATCTAACATCGGAAATTTAAAAAAAAACGCCGTTGATTGGAAATTATAAACGTACAAAATAACATACTTCCGCACTTTTCCGTGCGCTTACAACTATATAGATCAATGCCTCTGTTTTTGTACGTACGTGCGTTGATTTTTATTTGCGGAACAAACAAAGTATATACTATAACTACTGCCGTGTTGCCGACGTTTCGGTTAAACGCTTTAATAAAACAGAAAAAAACGATTAGATTCGCGACGGAATCAGGGTTTCGTTAGTCTGGCCTCCCCGCTCTCGATGAGGCCGGTGATGGATCGCTTCTCCTTCGGCAAAGCGAAGAACAGGCCACCAACCGCCACGACGACTGTGAACAACTGGGCTCCGACTCGCAGACGCATCATGCGCTGTTGCATTTGCGATCGACCATGCATGAAATTGTACAAGCCGTAACTCAATGCGAAGACTGTAACACTGCAACCTATTAAAATAAATTGATTTAGTCGTTTATACTTTTGTAAACATTAGACGTATATTTATCAACAATTTAAAAAAAAAAATTAGATTTCAAACTTATATTTTAGAATATTTTAAGGAATTCAACGCCAGATATTTAATCCTTTCTGTCACAGTGATAAGTATCCTCACCACCTATTTTATACCCATTTTTTGTTAACTATTTGCCTTACTTTTCAACATACTTCAGTGCGATTTTTTGCTTTTTCTAAAATATTCTACTATACTTTATCTCCAAAACACCAGGGTGATTATTGTATTATATTGTTTATTATGATTACTAGAAGGAATAAGTTATTTGTAAAAATGTTACCCCTGGAAGTCCATATAGAGTAAACGCGCCAGTTTTCTAGGGTAAAAATTTAATTTTTCTAACAAGTATCAGAAAGAACATGAAATACGTACGTTTTTCTTGTTCTTTTATTGACTATGGGTATAGTATAAACGCTGATATGCCACCATACATGATTAGTGACCAAGTATATATATATATTTGTGCTTCAGATTGGGCAAGGTCCTCGTAGTGACCCTCAGTGATAGACTGTTGATTAGTGCACTCAGAACATATAGCTCACCAGCCTATCACAGATAGTATCGAGAACCTCACGCACAATTCAGGAGAATAGATTCGGAACTTTGTCGCCGAAAAATCCGGAAAACACCCTTTTTGAAAGTGCACGCGAAAAATTCGGACCGACGGGGAGTGTTCCGAAGGAATAAGTGCCTTGCCAATTGAGCCAAACGCCGCTCACCTATGTTTTTCATTTTGAAATAAAGATATAATTATATAAATTAATAATTATATGTCGGTTAATTAATATATATTACTTACATAAGAATTACGTATCATCAATGTTCATCTTATTATATATATATAAATATCGAGAAAAAAAATTAAATAATGAATTAAATCGTTTTTCATTTCTATAAAGTACCTAACTGGAGTAAAAATTATTTCATCGTTTTGAAATTTTGTGAAAAGGTAGACTTTGCATATCTACTTATTCGATAAATTTGTTGAAGAATAGAAGTTGTTTTATTTAGGATAGTATGCGAAGATTTATTATGATTTCTTCGTGATGCCCGCTAATATTATTTTATTTCTCTCCTCCTTTTTTGCTCCCCATCCCCCCACTAAAATTTAAAATTTAAGAAAAGATACCTACAAGGAGAGGGTCTAACTTGCGGGAAACGGATTTTAACGTGCATTGGAGAGTCGATTTCTGGTAGCTAAAAATGAAGCCCAGTGCTGACAATTTCGTCCAATGGGCTTCATTTTTAGGTACCAGAAATCGACTCTCCAATGCACGCTAAAATCCGTGTCCCGCAGGTTAGACCCTCTCCTTGTTAGTCCAATCCCCTTATGTAGAAAAACACGCAAACGGACATTTTATTCGAAATAGTTGTATAACACACAAAGTACAGGGCACAAGGTATAGCACAGTATGTGGACAATCTCCAATATCGATCTAATATATCGCATTGAAATTTTTATACGCCATACTCAATCCGTCATCTTTTATAATATCAAAAATCGGATTTCAGATTTTAATTCAGCAACAGCACAAAACCTAGAAGGCTAGTACATTGTTGTAGGAACTTAATTCAAAACACTATATGTAATTCGCGATTCAGAAGGTTAAAAAAAAAAATTTTAATATCGAGTTTAATTAATTCGTAAATATATATAAATTCTGAATTACCAACTTTCCCGCGAGTAACCCTGATCTCAATTTGAAAGAAATACCTTAAAAGCCCTTTTGAAACGACACCAACTCAAAATTCACTTCTAAAAGGTACCTACCAACTACCAACTCAAAATCTAATTCTTCTATTCAAATTTATGGGCTTATAACACATCTCAAATTAATGATCAGACTACTTAAAAGTTCTTTTTTCTTATTAATATTGTACTTTAATTTTAATGATAAGTCGATAGCTTTTCGAAACGGAATTTAAGGCGGTACCATTTCGCAATATCACGAAATACTTGAGTAATTCTAAAAGCATACGAGTCAAGTTAAAAACGTGACAGTGCATAGACCATACACTAAGAAATATTTTTATGTCTGAATTTCATATTAATAATTAAACGTAATAATGAAAAATTAATAAAAATATCCATAATTAACCAGAGGTTATAAAATAATTTACACAAATTTTCTCTACTTTGAAACATAGTAATAATCAAATACAATCATAAACATATACATTTGTTTTATGTAATAGTGCTTCACACAAATTTTTGCAATTTTCTAGCATTTAAATAATTTTTGATTTATTTAAATTTATATAAAATAAAAAATAATAATATTAAACCAATTCGCTTTTACACAAATATTATTTTCTTTTGTTTTTTATTTATAAAATGCAATAAAAACAAGGAATCTTACATGTTACGTCGCATCTCGACATTTTTAAATGACACTTTTTCACAAAAATAACCTCAAACATTTATACATATATGTACGACGTTGCTCATACGCATCATAACATGAAATATATTACAATTACCTATGGGTACCAACGGATTTTCCTTGCATTTCCTCTTGATTCTTTCCCAGGTCGTCTCGGTGAGCATAATTTTGTCCATGTCCTCATGAAGTTTGACCCAGTCGAGCCCCTCGGGCTTTGGTATACCAGCCATTTCTCACTTTTAACCCCTCGGACGAATATCTCGAGAACAACAATGATACGCTCTCGCTCACGATTTCCCGCGAGATGCAATACTTATTTTCCTGGGACTGGTATTCTTTTGCGCGTCTCTTTCGGCGGCGGTCAGCTGACAGAAATTATCGGGCAACCGTTCCGAAAGCTCACGAAATGCTGTGATTAGAGCTCTGTGTGCAGCGCTGCACGCCGAATAGAAATAAACTTATGACGTGAGTTATAGGGCCTGTACAGGCACGCTAATTCGCCTGTGCAGGCTTAAAACATCTATAATGTCCAGGCATGTGACAAGGTGCGGGGTCGGGCCTGACTTAATTTTTTTTTTTAATAATTTTCTTATGATTTTTTATTCTTTGTATACCAGGTACTTAGCCAAATTTTGTAGTACCATCCGGATGATACTTCGAAAAATAGGGCATATGCATGCAGTATATAATATGCTTTATACCACTCTAACCTCAAAATCATAACTTTAATATGATTATTCGGCTCTCGTAGTATAAAATACGGTTCGAGACTGATGCGTAAGAAGATTTTTAG
>JAPYZO010002050.1:0-24868 GCA_030522905.1 Torymus flavipes
CTCTCTCGGAATAAGTATATAGCAGCTTCGTGTTGCCGCACGCAATTCCGTCAACAGGCTTATCGTGTCGCTCGATATATATAAGCTATTCTCTCTCCGTTGAGCGCACGCTTTGTAGTATACGCGCGAGTGTATAAGATAAATATTGGAGTAATAGTTTGGGAGCGTAACCGAGAAACCTGCATTATACTTATAAGGAAGGAGGAAAAAGAGATCGATCGACGCGCGCCTGATATACGTACACTTATACCAGTCGGATCGGGAATTTAAATTTCGTGGAAGAACGAGGGGTGGGGATAGCCAGCCAAACGCGCGCGAGCACTCGCGGTATGTCTATACTCTATGTTTACGTATACGCATGTGTACGAATGTATGTATATAGTATAGTATATACGTTTCGGAGCATGAACAGCTGATAATACGGCGGCGGCAGCGGCAATTTATTCGGGAAAAAATGCTCCACGTGTTATCGCGCGCCGCGCGCTTCAAATTTTTTACGTCAAGTTGCTATGAGTGCTTTTAACTTTCGTTAGCGGCACGCACTTTGTATTGAAATGTCAGAGTTACGTAGGATTGTTATTTCGAAAGATTTGAATGCAAAAAAGAGTCTTTTGTTGATTGCCTAATTTATGGTAAGCTATAAATAGATAATATCAATTTTTAAAATATGGAGCTAAATGATATAATCTGTTAAAATGGTTATCAACGTAAAAAGATGATTTAATGTATATTGAAAGTAACTATTAGTGGACCGGTATAGCATAAGATAAAGAATGTTTTTTAGCAGGAAATTTTCAAGTGGCCATATAAAATATCAGTTGTTTAGTATTTATTAGCTTAGCTGATATGCCAAACTGATTTTGTTTTCTTGTAATAATAGAGATAATTTGACTATGCTGACCCTAATCTTGGATCTTTTTTAATTTTGAAACTGTGCTCATGTAATTCCGTTTAAGATATAGAAATTTTTTTTACATTCATCCGGCAAAGCTATATAAGGAAACCTTAAATATTTCCGACGATTTTTATCGCATGTCAATTTTTTATATCGCCAAAATGATAAAAGTACTTCTTTTTCTTGAAAGGCTATTATTGATCACTCTTTTGTGTTTAATTATAATTTATTGTTATAAAAATTCAGTTCTAAAAAGTTTATAGCACGGCGTAACATAAATCCGCACTTATGTGACGCCTATCCATAAGTAGTCCGTTATAGTACCGTGCTCATCACTCTCGCTGAGCTCGGGCGTTAATTTCACGTTGTACGATAATCCGCTTATAACACTAATATCGTAATATACTAAAAACTGTAAATTTTAGTTTATTTAATATCTACTTGAATTCCTGGTTATATTTATGTCATATTCTACATGTTATCATTAATTATTGTAAACTTTTGATAATGTATTAATATTTTACACACAGTGGAGATGACACAAAATCTTCTAAAATTAGCAAGAGAAGCACGAAAACGAACTCTTGGACCCTTCAGTCCTTCTTTCAATGTACAAGATATACTTCTAGATAGTCTTCAAAAGGTATTTTTTTTATTATAATTTTTTTTTCTTTTTTTTTATACTTATATCTCTTTTTTGTTTTTCATTTTAATTAAAATTTATAATCATTATAGCTTCTGCCAAGTGATGCCCACATTCGTGTCACTGGAAAACTGCACATTTCATTAACTCGAGTGTATGATGGTAAAAATGTTATAGTTTCCAGATTTCAATGTAGAGAAGACCTATTTCAGGTAAAAAATAATTTAAATTTTAATATTTCACATTTGTTTAATGTACATCAAATTTGTGGTTTTGACTGTCTATTCCATCACCACCAAAAATTAAAGCATGAATTTCAAAAAGTACAAAGTAATATAAGAACTTAAAGTATACAAATGCCAAAAATTACTAAAACCATAAGCGAAGAGAACAGCTTCATTGTAACCCTAAGATTATTCAATGCTTTGTAAAAAGCAAATTAAATGTTACTTATTCAATGCAACTGTGAAAAGAAAATTAAAAACATGGATCATTTATTTATTTATTTTTCTTATCAATGATGATTATTTTTTTTTATTATGTAGGCATTGCTTGCCAGTTCATTCATCCCACTCTTTTGTGGTCTGCTGCCTCCAAGATTTCATGGTATTAGATATATGGATGGAGGATTTAGTGATAATTTACCAACCCTTGATGAAAACACTGTAACTGTTAGTCCATTCTGTGGAGAAAGTGACATTTGCCCAAGAGATGTTTCATCTCAACTCTTTCATGTAAGATACTTCTTTTAACTTAATATTTTAGAAACTTTACATAACAGGTTCAAATCGCAATTATTTTTCATCAACATTTTTTTATTCACAGGTTAATTTTGCCAACACAAGCATTGAACTTTCTAGACAAAATATGTACAGGTTTGCAAGAGTCTTATTTCCACCAAATCCTGAAGTGAGTTTCATTGATTGTATTTTAATAAATTTACCATTTATTGTAGATAAAGTATAAGTTTTTAATTACTGTTTTTCTATTTTAGATGTTATCAAATATGTGTAAACAGGGCTTTGATGATGCTTTGAGATTTTTAAATAGAAATAATTTAATTAATTGCACTCGATGTATAGCTGTACAGTCAACTTTTGTAGTTCCCGAAACCATTGAAAGTAATTATGCTGACAGTGAAGAAGTCTGTGCCGACTGTACATTTCATAGAGAGGTATGCTAAATAATTTTGCATTAATCATTACAATTTACTTAAATAATCATCCATTTTTTTTTATTCTTGTAGGAAGCATTAGTTGCCAAACTTCCAGACACAGTACTAACAATATTCCAAGATGCTATAGATTCTGCAAATAAAGGTCTTGTAAATTGGCTTTTTAAACACAAAAGTATAAGGCTGTTGTCATTGTTAAGCCTGCCATATACTTTGCCTGCAGATGTGGTATATGCAACTTTCACTAAGTAAGTTAATAATATTCTTTTTATAAAGTAGATAAACATCAGATTAAAATATAAAGATATAATCGGTGATATTATCTGAAGGTGACCACTTGAATCATATTTTCTTGTCATTGAACATATTATCTTTATCACGCGTAAAATTTAAAGTTCTTTTCGTTGTATAGAAACTTTTTATTTAATAAATAATTATTTTATATTTACTTACTTTTTTATTTTATTATCAAAAGATTGACGTGGTTGTCTTTTGAAAAATTGAATTATAATATTTAATATTTTTAGGATATTATTTGAAAATTTTTCTTTCATTCATTTATAACATTAATTAGTAAATAATTAGTAACAGACAAAATGTGCTTAACTTAAGAATGTTTAAATAGCTTTAACACATGTTAAAAAAGTTTTTTTTACTAATTGATTTTTCCTTTTTTCACAAATATGAGAGAAATTCAAATGCTGTATTTATCAGATGTGTCATAGGTCAAGTCATGTTTTTAAATTATTATTATTTTTTTTTTCTTTCATAATTCTAGATAACAAGCACAATTGATAAGAGTGTTTGATTTAATAGAAAAGCATTGCTTACTTGCTTACGTCAATTAAGGCAGTGAATAGTGGATTAACATATAATTTTAGTAGCATTTGTAATAACTTTCTTGTTATTTATGAAAGGAACATAATTGATGCAGCATATAGTTTTATACATGAACATAACAGATTAAATCAAAATAGTATTAGCTATGAAGTCGTCTTATTTAATTTTAGTTTAAAAAAATTATGGGAATTATTAATGATATTCATATTGAAATTTTGATAAATCATCACAGATAATTCAATTGAGCTTGTAACAATAGTTCTAAGCAATCTTTTTTTTTTTATCCAGCATTTCCAACTTATCTAATACAATATAAACTTATAATTTTATAGATTTGTCTTCCATGCTCCAAAACTCCAAAAAGGAATTGTAGATATGACAAGATATTTTCTAGAACAATTAAGTCTTGTTTTTCCAAAAATCAATGTGTATTACCAACCTATTCCACAAATCATTAAATGCCATGTGAATATTATGGAGTATGGAACAAGTATGTATACATGGTATTTAAATTAAAAATTGCTCTGTGAAAAATTGAGTTTTATTTAAATGTTTATCTTATTTTAGCTCTATTTGAAGGTGTGCCCATTGACCAACACAAAGCTAATTTAAACTTAACTCTGGAATATAATGATGAGTAAGTATGTTTTATATCAATGAATAGCCATCAAATTTTTAAAAAGATTTCAAATTTATTTTCTAATATATTTTTTAATGTTTAGCAAGTCCTGGTCAGATTGTAAGCAATCTAACAACTGCATTATAAATATGTCGGATTTGGCCGATACAGGAACATCAGACAATAATTTTGAAAATATTTTACAAGTATGTGTACAAATAACAAGCTTACTTAATACTATACAATTTTTAACTTTCAACTTAGACTTACATTTTACTTTATTACATCTTAGGTTGGGGGAGATCAGGAAGCAATGATGACATATTATTATATGAATGACAGTGAAAACTTACAAATCACAGAAATTTTTGACAGTAATAATGAACAACAGGAATCAGAAGAAAAATGTTCTAGAATTGACGTTAAAGAAGAATCCTTGAATTCGCCTGAACTTGATAATGACCAGAATGATTCCAAATGGATGATTCAACAAAATGGTTAGTTGCGAAAATTTATTTAATATAAGGCGTTGCCATAACATTCTTAAATAATCAACGAAAATCTAAAAAAAGATCATGTATTATTAATACTCACAGAAGAGAATCACAATAGTCAGCATCTGGATGGAATTTCGGATAATAGAAATATAAGTTCACATGAAACCTCAACTTGAAAAGACTTTTACCAGATTGAATCAGTCATTAGCAACTAATTTCTGAAGAATGAAGCAATACCATTTGGAGAAATATCCATAATGGATTCCATGATGGCTAGTCCAGAAAGAATAATTATAAAGCAGGGTCGATAAATGGGTGATTTCGTGACTAATAAATTTTAGTAGAAAAATATTAAAGATTTTTTGGTCATGAAGTGAAAAGCGTATGCAGTATTTGTTATTCTTTGATAAACATGAAAAGTCAAGAATCTAAAGATTCGATTTTATATGTGGCATTTACCAGCTACAATATAAATATTTTTATACGCACACTTTTTACAAACAGCTAGCATAATTAGTAGGAAAAAATTTTCTTATTTTGTTTTTACTGAAATAAAATTCGAAAAAAATGGTAAACCTAGTTTCATAAATAAATAATTGAATATCTTACTAATTTTATAGCACACAGCTGGGACTGAGTGCTTCCGTCATATTAAAAAAATTACATTTTTAAATAAAAAATACTATTTGACAAGAGAATGTGAAAAACAAAATGACCTTAAAATATATTTCTTTTGTCATCCTTTTGAACTTGTCAAACTAGCCATTATGAAACACTGTATAGTTTGTAATTACCTAATTTTATGATAATTTAATTTATTTTTTTTCAGTGCTTAAGAAATTATTTGACAGATATGGTCTAAAAGTACTTTCAAGCACTGATCGCCGATTATATTTATTTTTTTTTATTAACTTATGTATAGTGACGGTATCTGTCATTTATTTTAAATAGTCCAAGTGCCTCTTTAATAAGATTTTTAGAGAAATTATAATATGCAAACAAATTTTAAAAGAGAAAATATTCTATACAAATGAAGACTGCATTATTATTTGGTAATTTAATCAAATATATTTTTAAGGATTCAGTATACTATCATTTAAAAAATCTTAATTTTTCGGCTAAATTAATTTTATTATTACTTAATTAAATGTATCCTCTCTATTGTATTTATGGTTATTAAATTTTGTGTTTTAATATAATCAGTATACTGTATTCTTAAAATTCAGAAAAAACTAGTATTGTAATGTTTGAAGAATATAAATTTTTCTTAATAACGTGTATAAAAATGCGAGATTGGTATATACATCCATTCCAGCGCAATAAAGCTTGTATTATCTGAAACTACTACTAGAATGCCAAAGATAATGAATGCAAATTTATTATTACTACCATTTTTAAAATCCTTTTTTTACTTGCGTAAAATCGAAACGATATAATTATTTTGTAAGACGATTTATAAAAAAAAATATAAATATTTCATCTGTTTTTAAAGTTATATTATAATATTTGTATACTTTATCAGTCAGTGTGTACACGCAGTTAATGAATAATAAAAAGATTTAATATTGAAACTTATATAAGAGTTTTATCATTAATAATATATTCAATCCTTATTAAGTCATATCAAACCATCATTTTCAAAAGAGTGAAAGATAAAAATAAAACAAGATAAATAAAAATGAAATATTTATTACGCATTTTTAATATAAAACAAATTTTTTATATCATATATATTTATATATATGCATGTATTTTTGTATCTACAATAATTGAAACCTTTTCTCGCGCAGAAAATGAACGTGAGTCAACGAACGAGGCGAAAAATTTATCATCGGTAAAACACAACATTCACCGCATATACACGATTTTTGTTCATCTTCTTCATCCTTATTTTTTTTCTTCATCCCAACATTATTACGAGGATATACAGCCCACGTAAAACTAATATTTATATATGTATATATATACCGAGTTTCGTTTCGCAAAAATACTTTATACAAATATGTCCATGTTGATCGTCATGCGATCCGTAATCTCGAGGCCATGCAATGAGGCGGTTGTCCTCTGCTTTGTCCCTCGTCGCCGACGGCCAAGGCAGTTGAGGAGGTGGAGTTGGAGGACGAGCCGGATGATGGTGATGTTGATAATGTGGAGGAGGAAGCGGCGACAGCAGCAGCAGTTGTAGTTGCCACGGTCCTAAGTAGCGCAGCTCAGAGCACATCGTCGCCGCCGGTACTACCGCGCGGCTGAATCTGCGCTGTCCTGCCGCTTGTTACGGCACCCGCCGTGGCTATCGAGGCCTTCTGCTGCGCGGCAAGGCACTGCTGTAATTGCTGAAGCTGCGAAACGAGTAAGTGCAAATTACTTCCCAGTCCACGTGATGTCGTGGTAAAAAGCTATATCGGAACACTTTAGCGAATATAGCAGGATGAAGTTTGGCGAGGGGAACAAAATTACTTGGATTTGAGCTATTAATTTTTCAATGTATACCTATGTTAATAATTTTAATATCATTTAGCAGAATTAAAGATAATTTTAGCTCTTTGCAATTGATTGATTGGATTATATACTTGAAACAAATTTATTATTAGTCTACTATTATTATATTTATTATTGGCTAAATATAATTTAAGTAGATTTTCAATATTTTAAATATTTTTTTCATATATTAATAATTAAGTTTCCACTGTAACTTATTAATAAGGTATAATTAAATTTTATCAATTATGAATAAAAATAATTTCAATTAAAAAAGAATTTGATAATTTACCTGTTGCTGCGACAAACCAGCTACTGCATTAAGAGCCTGTGCCTGAGAGTTGCACTGCCCCATCGACGCGGCCGTCGCGGACCTGGCGTGCAAGGATTTAGCGAGTAATGTCTGCTTGTTCGCAGCAGTCGATATCGCCGATTGGGAAGATGATGCACCTGATTGCGTCGCCATGAGCATTGGTTTCGAAGCCGCTACTAAATATCATATTCGGTCACAAGTTTTATGAGCAATTATCTTTTAATTTGTTCAGTTCAATTTTCATTCAATAAAATTTATAAATCCTTACCCATTATCGGGGTCAATATCTGCTTATTTCGAGATAATACAAGCTGATTTGCCGTGACAGCTTTCGAGACAGTCACCAGCTGATTTGATAAGGTTTTGGCTTGATTAGGCTGAACTTGACGTGTCATCTGTCCAAGTCTCGACCTTTGAGATCCAACGAGTTGTATAGCCTGTCCTCCCTGAAATTGAAGATAATCATCGTTATCCATTTTTGCACTTGACAGGTTAACAATTATTGAAAATATACGGGTATGCAAACCTGAGCGAGGGTAACGGCAGCATTATTACTACGTATACTTTGTTGAGTTAAACCTTTTACTCCAGAAGGTATTAATTGTGCTGTTGGATAAAAATAGAATTTTCTAAGAGCATTCATTTAAAAAAGTATTGTAAATTGGTTAAAGGAATAATTCATAAGAGCATTAAAATAAAATTTACTTTTATCAAAAATAACAAATTTTTAAAGTAATTTTTCTTTTTTTTTTTTACTACGAATTTCACTGTTAGTTTTTACGACTTTTCCTACACTTACCCGATTTCGAAGTTTTGAATTTTGTTCCCAATTTTTATATTCTACCCATTCACAAGCATCCTCCATTACTTTTTACATAATTATTTGAGTATTTTCCAAATTTTATATGAATTTAAAAATATGAACTTGACTTATAAAAACTGTAAGAACAAAATCTGTAATACTAAAAAATATTTTGTGTAATGAATCTTACCGATTGGTAACGATAAGTGAGTATTGGCACTGTTGCCGGCATCTACAAGCAAAACACATATTTTTTTATTTTTATTTATTTAAATTTTAAATGCGAAATAATACGTAGTAGAAAACATTAAAATAACTTACGCTGGAGACGGTGGAGCAAGTATTAGTTGCTGAAGATATTGGAAGAGAAACAATGACACCACCTGGTGTGACAACATTGCCACCACCTGTCGCTGCCGAAACGTTTAGAGACATGGTGATGGGTTGTGATAAACCAGGAATGGAAACCTAAATAAGCGTATAATTAAGAATTACCTTTTTGTAATGATCCAACAAGTTTTTTTAATTATTAGTCTAGCATCCTAGATTATTTGTTAATGTTATTTTAATTTTAGATATGAAGTTGGATAGATAGTTTTCGATACAAGTGCAAAAGTGTTGAATTATCTTTCGCACGTGTATCGAGCAAAATTTCAGATACAGGAGGCGTAAAAGCGATTTTAAAAATTTGCAAAATGCTAAAGTCGCACTTTACACACACTGAATCGAAAAAATAAATTTTGTATGAAAATAAACAACATGCTCTTTTGACGTTTCGTTTTGTGAGCGTAAAATTCAACTTTATCTCTGCAAAAGGAAGCCCTAATTGGGCATTTTAATACTTTCAGGACGGCATCGTTCATATATCGACGTCCCTGTTCATAATATGACAATTCAAATGTGAGTACATTATAATTCTAATTCCCTGGATCGTGCAATATTATGTTGAATGAGAATTTCAAGCAATAAAATTCTAATTGACAATTTATTTGGTGCAAGAAAATACTAACTGAAAAATTTGGGTAATGCGGATTCGCGAAAGAGTACCTCCATTCTAATGCTAATTCAAATATCTACACATTATAATTCCCATTCACGCGATTGCACGATATACCTACTGCTTATTCAATAATGCTTAATCAATAATTTTATTTATATTTATATTTCCAATAATATATGAATAAATATATGTTACGATATTATACTTCTTTAAAACTGCTTTTGCGTTCAAAATCGTTATCTTATGGAGTTTTTCATAAGAAAGGCCTAAAAAGTAAGTAAATAGAAAATTTGTTATTTTTCGTTCGCAAAAAATTTTCTAGGCCATCTTTAATATTTATTACATTACGGAGAGCAACTATCTCCTTATAAATAATACCGTAGATTAGTATATATTTATTTTCATAGTATAACATTTTTTTTTCATTGTCCGCATAAAATAAAATCGATTGAGCTGCAGGACTACTAGTAAGTAATTAATAAGGCACTTTTACAGGTATAAGTGCGACAATTATTATAAAATCAAAGAAAAATGTGTTTTTAATTATCGAAGAATATAAATTTTTCAATAACATAATTTCTAAACCCAAATAAGCCGGGGAAGCAGCGAGTTCCACGCAGAAAAGTGGAAGCACGTAGACAAGCTGCGAATGACATTCTCAATCAAGTAATTTCTAAACTCAAATAGGCGAAAAACGCGATCTCCATTCAGAAAACTGGAGGCATGTAGATAGGCCTATAACATTATTACCTATAACATTATCATAAATAGACAAAGGGAGTGAGTTTCCCCTCAGAAAGACAGTGGCAAGTAGACTGGCTGCCTATAAAATTATAGGTAAAACAATTTCTAAATCCAAAAAAACTGGGGAAGCGAGTTCTACCTAAATGGAGAGAGGCCCGCCATGGTCTACCGACGACAGTTTCAATAAAATAATTTCTAAATCAAAACCCAAACAGATGGGGGAAGCGAGTTCCACGCAGGAAGGTTAGGACACTCAGTTGGGGCTACCTATGAATTTATCAATTACATAATTTCTCAATCCAAGTAGGCGGGGGAAACGATTTCCGCGCAGAAAAGTGGAGGCACGCGATCTCGAAGAATAAATTCTTTATGAAATAATCCAAAACCTAAAGAACCTTTGGGAACAAGGTCAATGAAGAAGGGGAGCCCGGAGACGGGTTGGTGATTTGATACTATTCCAAAACTCACACGTGAGGGAAGCAAGTTCGATATAGAAGGGACACGGAAAAAGGCAGGGTGGTAACTAGATTTTTAATTAAAAATTCACGAGCTTATAAGAAGTATGCTTAGAAATAATTTTTAACAGCTATATAGGTAGCCCGTCTGCGTGTCTCTATTTTTCTGCGTATAACTTGGTTCCCCCGCCTATTTGGATTTAGTAATTATTCGATTGAATCTTTATCCATCCGCCTGCGTGCTGCTACTTTCCGTATTAAGACATATGATTCTTAAAAGTCGAAATACTTCAAAACTGGTCCGATTTTCGGTTTTGAGGGCTTAAACTCTTTGTTTCCTTTATTTTTATAAAAACATATTAACCAAAAAGTAATAAATACGATTTGATAATTAATTATTGATAATCTTTAGTAATGCTGACTTGCGACTTAGATCGTATAGTCAATACAACATTAAGTCGCCTATTATTGCAACACGTGAAATTAACGCCATCGCTACGCTCGAGTGCTACCGCACGGTGCAATAATGGACTACTCAAGTCACGGATAGGCGTGACCAAAGTGCGGATTTTAGTCACGCAGTGGTATAATAGTATATTACGACACTAGTGCCATAAGTGGACAATTATGGTGCCACTGAAGGCACTAATGTCGTACGATATTTTATAGCACGTTTACATAGATTTGCTGTCACGCAGTGCTGGAAAATTTTAAAAGACGCTGCGAGGTTTGCGCTTAACATATTTGGCGTCCGAGGTCAAATCTTTGCACGGAACCGAAAGAGAATCCATCATCTCTGAGGACAATCGCAAGCTCAAATTGCGAAGTACTATCAGGTCGATGTAATTACTATTTGTAAAAAGCCAATAAAACCACGACAAACGCAACAGTAAAGCCTAAAATGTCGTTGTGAAATTCTCCCCTCACTCTAGACCTTTTACCAGGGTTGTTACACGCCTACTACATCAAAAATAATGTATACAAAAATCATAAATACAAAAGTTGTAGATAATAATACTAAAACAAAACTTTTTTCCATTTAATATTTTCATGTACAACCAATTTCTGACGAGCGAGACCGATAAAAAAGTTTGTGAACACCGAAATGTATTTGAAATGGTCGATTTTGGGTTATAACTTGGGCAGAATTTGATTTGATAAAACAATTTTAAATGCAAAAGTTGTAGATAACCATAAAACAAAACTTTTTTCCTTCAACATTTGCATGTATAATCAATTCCTGGCTATCTAATTCTGTAAAAACAATTTTTTAATGTGTTGAAATTTTCTCTTTCAATTTTTTTTATTTCAAGCAGATATATAATTTATCTCTATAAGAAGCATTCTGTATTCAACATTATATATATCTAGACGTCATTCAATTATAATTATTATAAAAAATTAAAAATTACTTCGGTAACTTAAAATTGATCAATACCTGAACGTTCTGAAGACCATTAATTGAATTTGGTAGACTAGCAAGATTGACGCCTTGAAGATTAACATTGGTGGGTTGTTGCTGTTGCTGGGACTGTTGTGGTGGCGTCGCGGGTGGCGGACTAGTCATCGGACTGGCGGGCTGGCTACTTTGATTCGCAGTTGTCGCTGTAAGCCTCTCAAAGAGCGACGAGGCCGCTGTTATTCCAGGTACCGAGTTGTCTTCTGTGGGAGTACCTGTTTTGCAATTGAAAGAATCTTCAAATTTGCAAAAAATAATGCTCAAATTACGTATGCTTTCTTTTTTAATCTTCGCGACGATGTTAAAAATAAAAGTCCCGAAAAAACAAAGCCAAACAATAAGAGCTCGCGTTTAGTGCAACTTACCAGCAAGTAGGGCCGATAATCCTGGCATCGACAGACCCAGAGCAGAGGTAGGATCCTGAACGCGCGCAAGCCGTACAGCTGTTGCTTTTACCGGCTGCTGCTTTGTCAGCTGATTCGTTCCTAAAGGCGAGCTAAAACTTACTCGCATCTACAAAATAAAAATGAATTAGTCACATCAGTGAAAATTGAAACTTTTACTTTTCAATGAAAAAAAGCTCATGCAATTTACCTGTCCCGATGTACTTGGAACCGTAATTACATTGCCGTGACTTAATACCCTTTGCGGTATCGACGCAGCGTTCAGAGAGATCCTTCGTGACGGAACTTTCTGCTGCAGATTAGCGGGTGTGCTGTTCAAAAGGCTGAGTATCGCGGCGTTACTGGATTTCGGAGCCACCTGGGCTGCCGTGTTGTTCATGGAGGCGGCGGCGGCCGCGGCGTTAGCCGCCGCCTGCTGCTGCGTGAACTGTTGGGCCGAATTCATGAGAGAAGTCGCAAGTGCGCTTATGGCCAAATTCGTGGAATTACTTCGCAACGTCACGTCATTGTGGCTAGACGTGTCTGTTAACGTTCCAGCCTGCAACTGCGCTTGCTAAAATATAAAAACGCAATAATATTAAATGATGACCTGATTATAACCCATTATTTTTCTTATGCCACAGGGTTTGATCTAGGCATTGTATAATCAAATCAGTAGACTGTAATAAATCGTTTGTCTGAGATCAGTGCTTTCGGAAAAACAAAAGAATCAACTTACCAAAACTGGAACACTAGATGTGTTATTAGGAGCTGGTGCTGGCGCAGGCTTCTGCTGGAAGACTAAAATACCTGCAGAGCCGTTGCACGGGGCCATGTCCGTCGTGGCCATCGTGACGGCGTTGGCCGTAGCGTTCTCCAACGCCTGAGCCGTGAGCGTGTTCGCACCGGCAGTGGCGACGCGCGGCACCGCGGCAGTATTGCAAGTGAGCGCTTGTTCGACGTTCACCCCTACAGGATCATTTTGCACTATGCCGGGCAAGCCCTGGGCCACGTTATCGAGACAATTTACTAGGCTGGTGGGCTGTCTCGAGCCCGACGCAGCCGCTTCGGTCATGGCCTTTATAGAATTGGCTACCTGCCCTGCTAATGTGTTGAGCTGACCGCCGGCTAGCGTGTTCAGCTGACCCTGTGCTCGCGAAAGTATCTGTTGCGCTACGCGCTGTGACTGCACTTGCTGTAGTTGTTGGGCAACCAAGTGAGCCTGTCGGGTAAGAAGATTGTTTAGCTAAAAGCGTACCCGAACAAACAAAAAAACAAGGTTTAATAATAAGTTTTAATTGGTAAAAATAAGAATAGTAATAATTGTATTTGTCATGGCAATTGTTTGTGTTGGTTAAATGTTAAATAGTGGAAAATGGGACAATTCAGATGTTTGTGCAACTAATTAAATCATTAGAGATGATAACATATCATAGTAACATTTACAAACCTAATTATTACAGTAAAAGTTAAGGTGAAGGATAAGTTAAGGTTAAGTTATGGTTTGGATTCCATTATTACCTTAACCTGCTGGTGTACTCGTTGTACATTCGGAGCCTGCTGCTGTTGCTGCGCCTGCAACTGTTGCTGTTGTTGCTGTTGTTGCTGCTGTTGTTGCTGCTGCTGCTGTTGCGCCTGCTGCTGAGCTCGCTGTAAGCCCGGAGTACAAGTGACACGGGGAGCCTGTCCCGGCACGACATGCTGGATTTTCACGTTTTTCCTACCCTCCTCGGTGAAAATTTCCGTGAACTGCTGAATGTAGTGGTTCGCTTGGGCTCTAGTGCCCAACGTAAATCTAGAGAAAAATTATCACGTTAATATTGACAACAGATAAAAGAGATCATAAAAACCCAATGCAAAAAAAAATCAGTAAAATCCGGGGAGAGGACTGGTAATAACGGAAGAAAAAAAATCAATAAAAGCTTCAAAATAGAAAATCTTTTCAAAAAATAAAGGGTGGAAAGAGGCGGGAAGTTGGCGGTGATGGGTGCGAGGTAGCGAAGAGATTTAAAAAAATGAATGATTGTCTTTTTTCACCTGCAGGAAGATCCTTTCTTTTCGCCCTCTCTATAATCGATATCTACGTAAAGTTCGCCCAGGTACTCGGAATTGGAAGGTCTTTGCAAGATGGAGAGTTTTATATGATAAATACGGCCTTGACCTCTTTCGGTCTCCAGGATATACTCCTCGATGAGTTGTGGAAGGCAGTCTTTCGTTTCCCGGGGCTGTTCGTACGCTTTGGCATACCTACGTAGTGACAAACATGTTTCACGATATTCGTTGGAAACGCAACTGAGGACCGACAAAAAAAGCAGGATTAAATAAGCAGGCGTTATGCGTGAGATATTTCTAGAAGAATAGAGTCATTAGATTAATTTGAATTTTAATAAGATTTCGCATAAAAATGGCCAGAAGTTTTTGAAAAAAGCGCGAAAGATGCTTTCACGCGACTTTTATAAGTTTTTAAAATTTTGAGAAAATATAATTTTTGTAAGTACCGAAAAATTAATTGAATTAGGGGGTGAGTTTTACTACTTGCCTATTCTGTATGAGTCATAGGAGGATTCACAAAATTTTGTTCTACCATCTTATGCTTACTCATACGCAAGTGTTACACAATTACGATGTTTTTCTGCGATCTATTCTTCCATTGTGATTTGCTTTCCCGCAGTGCAAAGGAGCATGTTCTACTTTACTACTTACTTTAGTATAGATAGTTTTTTTTTTGTTTTACGAAAATGAAGAAGCTTTAAAAACGGTTCTTGCTGTATACTAAAGACATGTAAAGAAATCAAAGAAAATATTTGCAAACTAAATGAAAAAGGAAAGTTTTTATTTCTGCACTCTAAACTTTTCAATTTACAAATAAAGATTAAAAATTTTGAGAAAACCAATTTCAATTGCCATCACTTTTTACTATTGTTCATGCAAGTGCAGATCCTTAAACGTTGTCAAATAAATAAATATTAAAGCACATTATTCTATATATTCAGATGATTATAATCTTTTCATTAATGATTTCTATTGTGCTATGTCTTAAGCAAGACCTGACTTGAAAGCAGTAACATATTCAGAAGAATTTGGAAAATCTATACCAATGTGCATTGAACTAAAACGCAGTTCTAAAAGAAGAAAATAAAAACTAAAAACAAAAAGAAAAATTATTTTTATGATACTTTTATTAGTTTTATTAGAAATATAGAGCGATTAAAATGATTATAAAGAAAACGTCACGGCAATGTTACCCGTTGCAATTAATTGAAAACCCAGCGCCAATTTACTATGAATTTGATACAAGCAATCAACTTTTTTGTACGAAATAGATCGAATACTTCACACCATTTAAAAACACCAATAGCAAACATGCAATTTTTATGTTTTATTAATGTTTTACCAGTAGGGTGAAAGTAACTAGACTTACCTCATAACGTCCACCGGAGTCGTCGGAGGTAGGAGAGGAGGAATAGCTAGTGATGGGGGTGGACAGGCAGTGCTTATCGTCGACGGCCCTCCCCGTTTCGCTCGCAATTTTTGCATTAAATCCTGTATTGTTAAGCCTTCCGGCTGTGCCAGCTGTTCTAATTTTCTCTTGCGATTTACTGTTACCTGTACACACGTTTAGAAAAAAGTCTTTAGTATCATTTAACATATTTTTAACGAAGTAATATATCAATTATCAGAAATTTTTCAGTGATCAATATTTCTATAACTTTTTTATCTCTGGGTAGATTTACTTATTACAATAAAATATAAATAAGTTATTAGAATTACGATTCCTAATGCTTTCATAATACATACCTGTGAAAACTTTTTCGCCTGGCGCACGAGCTGATGATCGGCGAGAAGGGCTTTCGACTGGCGTAGCCGCGTCGACGCTAGACTAGGTATAGGATTGGGATCGAGGCATAGCGGTCCTTGCGTTGCGGCCACTATACGCGACTCCAGGATTAGCCGCTCCTCGTGACTCCAGTCGCCATCGCTTGTGAGCGTCGACACGTCCGACAGTACGCTCTGAAAAAAAACCGGTCAAAGGTAAAAGTGATGTGTTTGAATGATGTTCAATAAAAGATAATTGCTGTTAATGAAAAAGATGATGTAATGGTAAAGCTGTGGTTGTCATTGCTTTTGTTTTATGTAAGTTTGACGTGATTTATATTCGCAGTAGTACAAATCGAGTTTAGGGTGTACAGATGCAAAATCAACTTGTGCTTTAAACTTTGTATTATTATAATTTGTATTAAGTTATGGTCTGAACTAATAGCCGTCGATTAGTTCCCGTAATCTCACGGAAAATACGTACCTGTGTGTTGGGTTTGAGAAGAACATGATGTATTTCGGGTTTGTTGTGTGGATAAGCCTTGCGATAATCTCGCACCTCGGCAATGATGCAGCCGTCGTAAAACAAATGCGAGTGATTTAGCTCCAGCTGTTCGGCTAGCATCGCGGGTAGCTGGCCATTGTCGATGCATGATAAAAGCTCTCCTTGCTCATAACCCATTAACTGGGTCTCAGAGACTGATGTGTTTTTATCATACTGAATTCCCTTCAGACTAATCATAAAAACAATTATTATAAAAATATATTATTTGTTCATTTATCTCAAATATTAACACAAGCCAAGGGTCTTACTCAAACATTGAATAAAATTTTTTTTAAATTAAAATGTAATTTAAAAGATAATTCTTCAATGTTACATGATATAATAGATGAGTTAAAATATTTTCTTAGTTGATAAAATTGTGTTGTAACGTATGTCATTGAAAATTATTATTATTATTATTATGAAGTCTTAACACAGAAAATAATGAAAAGAAACACAATTTGCTTCTTTTATATTTTAAAATTATATTGATTTTTCCTAATTTCCAAAAAGATGACAAAACCTTCTTACCTATTTCTTACACCTAGTGAATAACCCTTGTTACCAGCATAGAGATTGACGATTAATGTGTGCAACCCGTCCTTTTGTACTAATCGTCCCAGAAGGTCACACTCATTTTCAAGGTTGTTCTAAATTTGATAATCCAACATAATAATTATAAGAGATCAACTGTTTTCATGAGCCAACAATTTTTTATGAATTACTAAACGTACCAAGATGGAGTCTGGCGTGGCATGAGGAGCTTGCGAGAGCTCCTCAAAGTAAAGCCTTGTGAGTTTGGATTGGATACTTTGTTTCGAATAACTCTGCTCTTTCTTATGACTGATCACCGCTGATCTTGAAAGACTCTCCAGGGTGATGTCCAGACCTCCACCTTGCCCTTGAGCATCTCTCTGATGCCTTGAGACCTGATTTATCATTTCCTGAATAAAAACATGCAGATATTAGCACCATCTCATTCCTCTATTGCATTCCACAGACTAAAAAAAGAAAAACAAAACAGAGAGCTCACCTGAGCCTGCCTGCAAGCGTCCTCTAAGCTAAAGGGTGGTTCGATCATCATGGTTCAATGGCCTGAGATCAAGATCCAACGTCATATCTTATAGTGTGACAAGTCTATTATACTCTGCAAAGAGAATGGGGAGTGAAAAAAAAACATTCCAATTAGTCCCCTAACTGTCAACACTAGAGCTACACTGACAGCCGCAAGCGATTGTATGCGCGCGCTAGCGAGTGCGAGGTAAACACAAACTAATCAAAAGTCGACCGTGATGACGGCCATAACCCTCGGAAATCGGGATAGGAGCTACCAGGATGCGTCCAAATCACCAGCTAAACTCGCAATCCGAACTCCCCTTTGCCTGAACTCACTCGCACAAATCCTGTTATTCACGAAAAGCCCATGTTCACTTCAGAGCAGAGCAGCATGTGCTCACTCTGGCGCGCGCGAGCGAGCGACGGTCGATCCATAGGCGCGCACTTACGACGACTCACTATACTTACCTACTCCCGACTCGAAGGAGGTTAAGTGCGATCGCAAGGACGTTTCGCTCGCGGGCTCATCTCCCGTACAGGTACCATGAATTACAGGATCCTCTTCTAACGCTAACGCGCGTGGTAGCAATGACTCTGGGCTACGAGTGATCGACTCACCTCGAAGACAGACGGGGAAGCGGTGGCAACAACAACAATGACGACGACGACGGCCTCTTGGTGGTGGCGGCGGCGTCGGCTGCGCTGGCGGTGGCGGTGGCGTTAACAAACATCGAAGCAGAAGGCGCTTTGTCGGGATTAGAAATGCTACTGCTCAGCTGCTATTATTATGAGCGACGACGTAGACGACGTGCCCCCTCGTCGACATAACCTCGGTGACAGCGGCGCTCGTTCCCAGTCTCTCGGGTTCGCTCTCTCTCGAGACGGCGATGAGAAAACTCTCTCGGACGAATCGAAAGAGAGATGGGCACCAAAAGAGTCCTTTAATCACTGGCACTCACTGCACACAAACACACAGATTGCGATATAAGTACACTGCCGGTGGTTTATTTGTTTTTTAGCTGCGGGGCGCGCGGCGGCGGCGGCAGCGGCGCCGTGACGATAGTAATTGTCATCCCTTGCGCGCGCGCGGGCCACTATAATCACGTACACATATACACAGAGTTAGAGATGCACAAGGATGCAGGTAGCAGCAGCGATGTATCTTAATGTACGGCGCGCACAGGACGGCTGCCTGCAAGCAGAGCACTATAGGCGAACACAGGCAGTTTCTCTTTCTCGAGCGCGCGCGCGCGCGCCTCGCTCTGCGTCTGCACTCGCTGTCCGACCGACCGACCGACCGACCGATGCGCGTAACCTATAAACTACGAACACACGCGCCTCGGACTGCTAGAGAGCTGCTGTGACTGAGAGATGCACTTGGCGTTCGCGCGCGCGCGCACACACTCTCTCTCACGCAAGGGAGAGGAGAGATGGGGAAACTCTCTCTCGCTCTCTTTCACTGAACTTGCGCACGCTGCTGCTTTAAGCACACGCAGCGTGAGATACTTATGTATTCGCGTATCTTGTACGCGCCCGCGCGATGATTGATAGTTTTGTCTCGCTCGCTCTCTTTCGGGACGACTACCTAGGTATACGGAGACGACGACGAAGGTGTGCTGCTACTGTTGGTGCTATATACTCGCGATCGCACACACGCAGCAGCTGCAGATCTCTCACTCTCTCTCTCTCTCTCTCCCTCTCTCTGTGTATACACACTGACGATGATGATGGTTGGCTGTGTGCGCGCGGCGCGCACACCTTTTGCAAGAGACTCGACGCGGCCCAGGGATGTAGGTAGCGTGGGTGGTAGCACCCCCTAGCGGTATCCTATAGCCTAGAGAGCGCGCGCGTGAGGGGTAAGTACCTATATAGTAATGTAAGTGCAGTTGGAGCTGGCCGGAGGAAATGCTGGTGCGCAATTTGGAGAATAACTTGCGGCGTACCTACCACGGTTTATGAATGAAATGGCAATCGGTTTGAGTCGCAAAGGATGGCTCGGGATCGAGGAATGTTTGGTAGTTGAGAGAGGTGTTGAATATTAGAGAGAACTCTAACTTGTTATTGATGAATAATTAAAAGGCGAAGTTTAGTTTGCGCTTACTTTGGGTGTGGAGGGAAGGAAACAGCTGAAGATAGTTTAAATAGCTCGAAATTATTAAATGTCAATACTCCTATAGGATTTACTATTATGTAAATTTTCTGATTCAATAAATACTTAAATACTTATATCTTTTGGCGAAAATTAATATCTGCGGGTATGCGCAACATCGTAAATGTTTGAATCAATTTTTTAGTTCCAAAATCCAGGAATCAAATCATATATGTTTAGCAAGGCAAAGTATAATATATATCTAGAGGTATAATGTAAATTTATTCAAGAATATAATAAAAATGATATTCAAATGCAAAGATTATTAACAATTATTATGTAGAATTATTCGAAGGCTGTGCCAACGGCAAATGTAAATAGCGCATATTGGTTTACGGATTGTTAATTCATTTAATTATATACAGCGTACAAGTTTTTTTTTTATTTTGAGCATCCTCTTTGAGAATCTGCAAATATCGACGGCTGCGGAAGGAAAAAGTCTCTATCATATGGTTCAGCTTGGAGAAGCATCTACTTATTTCAGATAATTCCTTCGAGAAGCAACTATTTATCATCTCGACCTTTTGTTTAAAAAAGCATCTACTTGAGCATTTTTTTTCAGAAAAGCAGCTACCTCGGGGCATTCTTTTAAGAAGAAGCTAACTCGATGAGCGCCTTGCAAAAGTAATCAACTCGGGGAAACTAGCTGGTCAAAAAAGCTGGGTTTTCAAGCACCACTAGTTAGCCTCTGCAGGTTGAAAGAGCTTTACGAGTTGACTGCTTTTACAAAGCGTCCGCCGAGTTAGCTTACTTTTCTCAAATACAAACAAAACATCGTGGTAACTTGTTCTTGAAGCAATCGTCTGAAATAGTATGTTTTTTATTTCTTTTTTTTTTAACAAAACGCTAAAATGCTGGGTCTGGAAACAAAACGCCGAGATAGCTGCTACTCGGAGGAATCATCTAAAATAGCTGCTTCCTGAAGCCTCCGCTGAACCAGAGGTTTCTTCCTTTCAGCCGTCAATATAAGTAGACTGCAAAAAACAACCCACAAAATAAGTAGTATCCGAGATCCAGATCATGGATTCGGCTCAAATTTTGGAATATGGGTAAATCTGGAACCTTTAACTCTCGTGAGGCTTACAAATTTGAGTTTCTGATATAGATTACAAAAAGCTCCTGAATACACAGATGACCCTACCAAAGCTTAAATTGTTCCAAGTAACGAAAAAAACGAAAATTAGTAAAAGTGCCTAAATTTATCTTTACCCATATGTTGTTGGGTATTAATCCACAACGCTTTAAAAAACTCAAATTACTTATAAGCGTTTTTCCCGATTTTTCCGTAACAAACGTATATTTTTTTTTATTCTTTACATATTCGGAAAATGGATAAAACCAGGATTGTTAGTTTATTTCCACTGCTTATCCTAAAAAAATTTGAAATTATATGTCTTTTTCTATTTTATTCTGATTTGTTTTTTAATTATTTTAAAATGAATTGAAATAAAAATTCATTGATACCGAAAAATATCGAAAATCTGAAGAATTGACTAAACTTAATTTTTTCATTGTAATTGATTTTTTTGTTCCAAAATCTGCTCCGCTTATTCCATAACAAATATGTTGTGGAATATCTCTGAATTTTTTCAAACCAATCCATGGAAAACTCTCTCGAGAATCGCGTGGTAATCCAGAAGACAGTTCTATATCGATTCTAATCCATCGAAAAATAAAATAACACCAAAAGAAATAAAAATTGAAAAAAATCTAATTTTTAAGCTTATAAATTTTCAGTATAAATCTAGCACAGTACGACATTGAACATTTTTTTCTACGAACAATATTTGTAAATGCAATTGTGATATTAACGACATAAGAATCGATTTTTCCTCGTTACATGGCAGGATTTGATTTGACACAAAAATGTTAAACGTAAAAGTTATAGATATAGTATTAAAACAAACCTTTTTCCTATTGAAAATTGTTCTGATCTTTACAATCAATTTCGGATCCCTAAACAATTTTATGGCCGAAATGTATGTACCTAAAATGGTCTATTTTTGGTTATAACTTAGCAGGATTTGATTTTAGACATAAATGTTAAAATGCAAAACTTATAGATAACATTGAAGCAAAACTTTTTCCATTCAATATTTCCATTTACAATCAGTTCCTAATGAACTAAACTTATAATATCGATTTTTAACGCCTAAATACACCTGAAATAGTCGATTTTCTCTTATCATTTAAATATTTTAGTAAGCTAAACCGGAAAAAACGATTAAAAACGCTTAAATGCAATCAAAGTAGTATAAGTAATAGAAAACAAATAATTTTTCATAAATACGTTATAATTTTCGTCAAAATATATTAATATAGGTATATTATAGTATTTGCGATGTAACTGACTTTGCAATGTCGAAGGTAAAAGGTTCTTCTGAATATAGCGATCGTGCCTCATATGAAAATACAAAATTTTTATATAGAAAAGAGGCGCGACCCCCTATAGTTTTCGATTTTTTACAGTTGCCTGTAAGGCCTTTCCAAGTTGAATGATTAACGTTTGAGAGAGAATTTTTTTTACAACATTTTATTAAAATAAAGCTAAATTATAAATAACTCGATTTTTTCACAGGGTCTATCTGAGGGTCTAATATTACGGCCTTTTTTTATGTCGACATCCAAAAATATATCCCGAAGTTTGAGTCGAATCCATGATCCGGATCTGAGACGCTCTCTCTCTCTCTCAGTGAGTACATTGTTAAAAATTTAAACATTAAACTTTGTCTGTGTTAATCACAGTTCAAATGTATGAAATAAGATTTCAAATATCGAAAACGATTTCGATTAGAATCTTTATTAGACCTCTTGATTTATGAGAGCGCTGAACCGCTTCGACGCGCCAGCCAAGCCGTGATCGTCCTGCGAAGTCTTGCTGAGATGAGTCTGTGTACGGGGTACTCATCTCCGGTACCGTTAATCCGTGTAATTACTCTAGGTAAAGCCGCGTTAATGTGCAAATTTCAAGAGCTGCAGAGTAGTATTACGATATTAAGATATCTTCTGGATTTTCCTTATCCTTCATGCACTTCGAATTATTCTTGTTAGTCCTCCCGATGACCGAAGGGGAATCAAATTTGTCATTTTTCTGTTTCGTAATTAAATATCCGCCTGGTCATAATAATACATTCAACGTGTATTCCAAAAATGAGCTTTTCTTTGTACATTATTTGCCTAAATTCGCGAAGGATCAAATATCTTCCTATATAATATACAAAACTTGTTTAAAGGTGATCAGCTTTTGTTACACAATATTAAGTGCTTTGTGAATTATGCGTTTTAAAACCATTTAAAATTAATTAATATTTTGCACTACCTATAAGAATAAAAAATGAATGTTCCTGAGAAGCAAGCGCTAAATATAGAAAATTATTAAAAGTAGGCAGATCGATATCTTTTTAATTTTCCTCACGGTAAAAATTTATTCTGATCGACGCAATAATGGAGTTCAAATTCTGTATCATTTATTCCTATTTAATTTTTTTTTTTTATTTGTTTATCAAAATTTTTAATTTATACCTTAAACATTATATATGTTATCACAATTTAATACTATTAGATAAATTTACTTTATTTATTTTTAGTCGTCCCAAAATTAGACCAAAAAAGTTTCCGAAATTCTGAATACGATTCCACCCGACACTTATCATTTTGATCAACCCATCCAAACATCTTTAATTCATTTCTCACGATTCTAAAAATTTTCACAATTTTCTCCAGGCTCCACCAGGGCCCAGTGATCACTTGTTACGCTCGCACGTACTTTTCTCTCTACCTTTCCAGACCTCACCAAGGCAGATTCCTCCGATTCCCGCATCATCGCACCATTCCAACGACTGCGAATCATGAAACTTCCTATTTTACCACCACTAGGCTGATGATTATAAGTACGATATGGGGGACTGACGTGAGCGAACTCAACGGCTTGGTGGGGAACGACAAATGACAGGCACCAGCAAACACAGGCTATACAGACTACTTACAGCCAGTCAGTCCTGTGTGTTGTGCAGCGCACTGTGTATCCTGCCGTTGTCGTGTCGTCGCGTACAGTATAGCGCAATAAACGAACGAGAGCAGGGCGTGACGGCTGTAATTCCTCTCTCTTTCTCTCTCTCTCTCTCTCCCTATCAGTACCTACTATCCGTGTGTGCGCAGAGCTCCAGCGCGCCGCCGCTGACTTGTTGATCCTGTGCATGCATCTCTCGGATGCAGGTGCAGCAGCGGCAGCAGCGCGTCACATCATTCGCACGTTGCGAGCGAGCGAGCGAGACCTATATATTATTGTCGCGAATCGTCACGTTCCTCTGCTGCGGCGTAGGCACATACGTGTGCATCGGAAGTAGTTTTGTTATTTACCAAGCGCGTCTCGCTTTTTCTCTCTGGCCGTGCACTTCCTCGGGGAAGCGTGCGAGTATGAGAGTCTCGGCGCGTAAACAGTATGGGCACAAGAGGCGGAGCAGCAGCAACTACATCAGCCACTACGGAGCAGAGCAGCAGCAGCAGCAGCAGCAGCAGCAGAGAGCGCGTGCGTCTGAAGGTGCTCTATGACTTCGAGTACGAGACGCGGGGCAAGCGGGTGCGCATCGTCAAAGACGAACGGCTGCTCCTGCTGAGAAAAACGAACGACGACTGGTGGCAGGTCGTCCGGCCAGCCGACGTCTGCGGCAGCCTCTTCGTGCCCGAACAATCCACCTTCTACGTGCCCACGGGCTACGTCGTCGAGCTCCAGGAGGACGAACTCCTCCCCGAGACTACGCGCTTCTACGTCGACAAGGACAAGATGTTCAAGAGCGAGGCGACGGGCAAGCAAGGTGCGGCAGCTGCTGCTGCTGCTTCTACTGGGCAAGAGAAGGAGAAGACACAGGAGCCAACTGGAAAGCAGGAAGAGCCAAGGAAGGCGCATGACTCGTTCAGAAGTGTGATGAGGAAGCTTTCTGGGAACCTAGGTGCGACCAGTGATAGCAATAAAGCCCCCAAGCCTGCCAAGCCTTCCAAGAT
>JAPYZO010002051.1:0-16093 GCA_030522905.1 Torymus flavipes
GAGTAAAATTGACTTAACCGTTTCAAAATTTCTTGTAGAGGTAGATTTTGGATAGCTATCGGTTGAGTTATTTGGGCAAAATAATTGGTCCATAAATTTCAGAGATATTTAAGGTTAAAATTTGTTAACCTTTTTTTTCAAATTGTAATTGTAATTACACAAATGATGTCAGGATAAGAGAATTATGGTAAAATTATAAGAAAGGGGGAATAAGAACAGAAGGAAATAAGGGGATAAATAAATAAACAAAACAAGTACATTAAATGAAAGAAAAGAAAACTATTTTCACACAACTGTCATACAACGTTCAAAATCAAAAATTGTAACCGTCCATCCACTGCCGGTCCAGACACTGAATGAATAAATATATTATATATTTAAACTATATACTATAGATGTCGAAGCGATACATTCGTTTGGAGGAAGCTACGTGCCAATATATTGGCAGCGGTTTTTTTATTTGAAATATAGGGACATTTTTAAATATTTTATAAAAATAAAGTTATTGTCAGCAAAAAAGTTTGCCCTCCGTACAACTGAGTTTCTATTTTTTTTTTTACATTCAGGATGGCAAAGAGAAGAAAAAATTGGTCTAGTGGATTTGCCCCTTAAAAAAATTTTCATTTATTTTTGATATCTCGTTATTTCAGATATTCCGTAAAAATATTCATACATCTGTATGATACTAATAGCAGTATATTTAAGTGTAAATTAGATTATCGAGATACTACATAATAAATAAAATTCAACTTTAAAAATATGATTTTTAACCAACTATAACAACAAACATAAAAAAACTGCGCATTTTTAAATAATTTACAAAAGCTGCGTGTAAAAAAGTCAAAATAACCCTGACGAATCTCGTTTTAAAGTAAAATGAAGACGAATGAAAATAATTATTGAGAAAATAGCCTGTGGCAGCCGGAGAAGAGCGTAGCCCGGCTTATACCTATATTTCAGTCCGAAAGTCGTCATTATCACGCATGAAATATAACGCGAAATAAACATTTTGCTAATGGAGAAAGAGAAGGCGAAGAGGGAAAGAGCGAGAAAGAGCGAAGACCGGCGTAGAAGCAGTGACGGCCGGAGGAGCTTAGTCATCCGTCAACGCGGTAACCGAGGCCAGGACTACGCCGCCACTCGCACTGATGTACACCTCACGACGTCGAGCTGCTGCGCGACGCGTTTATATCGAAAGCTTGACCTTACGCTCTTATTTTTACCGTGATCCGGGGGAAAATTAAACGAACGACAGCCGTGTGTATACCTAGCTTTGTTTTCGACTCCGGATTTATCGCAGGGGATGATACGAGTTTTAGCAAAAATATTTGGTCATCGCTGGGGATGAAAAATGTTGATGACGAAACGAGTCTGTTCTCCGACAGTTTCGGATTTGAGAAGGAGAGTGCATGATGTAGAGCAGCCGCGCAGCCTCCGCCCGGGCGCGTAATTGCTTGGCGCGTAGCATTATTTAGATGGGGATGATTAAAAGGCCAGGGCAATGGAAAGAAAATGGTTCGTGAAAAAAAATTGCACTGTTGGTGCAGCCCAAGCTAACGCGATATTCAAGCATGCTGTTCTACCGAAAAGAAAGTATTAAAACTCTGTTCTATTTTTTTTAGCAGTCCACCACCTGAATTTTCATTGTTTCACCACGAATAAGTTTGTTATAAGATTTTAGTTTTCGCCAGAAGGCTTCTCTCTACGTGTTTGCAGATTTGTACGAGCGTGCGCGTATCCGTGTATGCGTTCAAGCTCGTGCGCGCGCGTTTGTGTACCAACGTGCGGGCCTATATGTATGACGAGCTCTCGTATACACACACATACGCACGCGAGCTCGTGTAAGATGGTACACACGCTTTGCATATAAATAATTGTTGGTAAATGCGCCATTGTGTTGGCGTACCTGCTGAACCTTTGTCAGAAATAATTTTCATTAAAATTACACTCTCAGATTGTGTTATACATGGAAATTTTCCACCCCTTAATTAACTTGGCGAAAAGTTAATCAAGAAGTAATCAACTATATATATATATATAAGCCGATGGGCCGCATTACGAATTCCCGCGGTCGCGGCACTTGGCAACTTATCGATAAAACCGTTCGCAGCAGCAGCAGCAGCAGCAGCAGTATAAGCAACTTGTTGGAAAAATGCTGCAAGAACAACAAAACAAGTGTAACGAGTGCGTCTCGCGCTGAAGTTTGATTAATGGAGGATCTTTCATGAACCGCTCGGTGCAGCGCGGCGGTGGCGGCAGCAACTTAAATACATTTTAGGAATTTCATTAATGCGAGGCAAAATATAAATCTTCATGCTGCTGCCGCTGCGTGTATACCCTGCGGCTTTATTAAGGTCGCGCTTTTACCCGCGCGCGAGCGTCACTAATAATTACTTTTCTTTAGCCGCAAGCTCTCTCTCTCTCACTCACTTCAAAATCAAAGCGGGGCCTATTCATATTTCCCCCGCTAATGGCGCATTCATTGGATGGGCGCGCGAGGACTTACGATTAGCATGAATCGCTTATTAAAGCGCCGACAGATAAATGTTAATGGGCCGAAAGCTGCGGAGCTTTACTCGCGCCTGTGCTGTGTCCACTGCGCGTTACCATTAATTAAACTAGTTTATATATCGAGGTGCCGAATTATCTCGACTGGCAGCTTAAATGGAAGTCTCTTGATTTGGACGTTTCTTGATTAATTTTATTCTAAAAAGATGGAGAGTATTCATATCAACTATATTAAATGGGCCATCGGCCACCACCGACGAGAAACAGCGAGGAGTAGGGCAACGTATCCGCGGCAAAGTCGATTGGAGTTATGAAAGTTGCGCCGGGCATTGTGTCCGAGTTCTCGCGGTTCTACTACACTTCCGCGAGGGCGAATGTTTAATTATATTTTGGAGGCCGCGAGAGAGCAAGCGGGGAGATATCGGAAATGCAATTGATATCCCGCACGCAATTATAACTTATTTCGTTGCTCTGCCCTAGAGGCGCGCTCTCGTCACATCGAATTTGGCTTCATTGTCTTATGTAGTATAGGACGCTCATCAGCTCGTCTACAAAAATTTCGGCGCACCCGAACTTCTTTCTCCCACCCAAGGTTTTTCGTAATTCAATGAATCCAGCCTGGCTCGAACTATTTCCCCTTTATTCCTATCTTTTTTTTTCAACATTTCGTTCGCGGGGGCTCGAACTCTTGATCCGCGAGAAACGGATCGAGCGTCGCTGGCGCCTTTTTTAATTAAAAGAAATTACGGGATTGAAAGACGAATTGGCCCGAGAGGTGTGTGCACGCGCTCGCTCGCTACATTCATTTTCACCGCGCAAAAAAAAAAAAAAAAAAAACTGTAACGCGCGCGAGCTATGCGCGTACGAGTTTATCGCCTTTCATCTGTCGTTTCAAAGGATTTGAGTGCACCACCTACACGCGTGTGTATATATACATATAATATCCAACTTCTCGAATAAGAGAGAGAGAGAAAAAAAATCTCATTTCCGATTCCGCGTGTCGTGCATACATGTATGCGACACGGAAAAATAGGCGCAAATTTACGGGGCCGTGGTTCAAGCGCGTCGTCGGCTATTCAATTTTTTCGCGAATACATGCGATTTATGCCCGCTCCGCGCGTTATTGCTGGGTGTACAAGACAATCGATTGCTCATTGTACGGGACGGACTCGTGCACGTTTACAGCAGCGTTAACAAACTTCTCGTCATTAGGAGCCCGAATGAAAATTGTCTCCGTTAGTTTATGGTAATTATGCTCTTTCGCCTTTCACGGACTCATCTTTATAAATGAGCGGACACCCATCGTCCCTCTGTGTGTTTCCTTTACAAAACCCATACAAAATTAAAATCTCGTTTTCGCTCGAGAACGCAGCCCGCAATATAACGCGCCGCCTAATAAAATGTTTCAGGGCACGTTCCGCTTATTAAGCTAATTTTTTGCCGCGCGTTGTTGTTGTTTTGTCTCTCACAGGCCGGACGATCGCCCACGTATACACACGCAGAAAACACGCGCAGAAAGCGTCAAAAATCACGCGCGTAACGAGAAAATACTCGCTTATACGAGCGCGCATCGGCGACCCCGCACAACCGTGATGATGAATACGCGTGAGCCCGTGCGGCGCGGACGTGAAAAAAAAAGAGAGACGTCAGTCGTAATAGCATGAAAAAAACTCGTTTTCCACATCACTAAGGGAGGGGAGGGGTGTCCTGTGCGTGCGCTAAAAATCGCGAGCGCGACGCGGAACGGGATTATACGGCAGCGGTGGAGGGGTCGGCTGGAAATCTCATTTTCCACGTCACCGAGAAAGAAACGCCAAATAATTCACTTATTCGGGAAAACTCGGGAGAGACAGAAAAACGGCGTGCGGGGGTATTCTTCCGGAAAAAAAAGAGAGAGAGCGAGAGCACAGGAATCAGCGCGAAAAAAGCGCGCGTCGGAAGGTGAGAGCGGCGGACTATAGAGCGCTGGCTCTCTCTCGCAATATCCCCGGCAATTTACCGTAATTACGTTTCTCCTCCCCTCTCGACATCACGCGCGTGTCTCCCTCCCCCTCCTTCTCCTTCTCCGCCACCTTCTCTAGTTTCGGCAACGCTTTGGCGAGGACGAGCGAGAGAGATATACGAACCTGCGAGGCACGCGACGAGCAGCAGCAGCAGTAGCGCGGCCGCGAAGGAGCTCCTACTCCCCCACATCCTTGCGCGCTTCTGCCTTGTGTCGCGCCTCCTTATCCGCGCCTCCTCGTGCGGGACATCGGGGAGCAGCAGCCGTAGCTCTCTCTCTCTCTCTTCTGCACTATTACTGAAGAGTGTGCAAGCACTTCT
This sequence comes from Torymus flavipes, assembly GCA_030522905.1. Lineage (NCBI taxonomy): Eukaryota > Metazoa > Arthropoda > Insecta > Hymenoptera > Torymidae > Torymus > Torymus flavipes. The sequence continues at coordinate 4,831 of JAPYZO010002051.1, forward strand.
CGAGGAGGGAGGAAGGGAAGAGAAAAAAGGCTCGGGGGCCAAGAGATCTTTGGATAAGACGGGGACAGAAGAGTGAAAATAAAAATAAAAATAAGGATGACGAGGGGTGAGGGTGGAGAGATAAGGAAAATTGTGTGTGTATGTCCCTCTTTGCTCAGGACGAGAAGGGCGAAGAATAAGGGACCGGCGAACTCATCGTCGCCGGTGCGGATACGGCGCGATATTATCCGCTCCTAGCAGCACGTCGACACCTTCCTCTCCGCTATTTCTCCCCACCCTCCTCCTTATCCGTTCGCACGTCTTTGATAACAACAACAGCAGCAGCAGCAGAGCTACAACTACAACAACAGAGCGTTGCACTGTGATATCTCCCCCGCGGGGGGTCTGGCAAAGCACACCAGGCACTCGAGAGTTCGATGGTATATATATTGTACGTCTATGTATGGATATATCCCAATCGGCTATATACTGGCGCAGAGTTGCGCGCACCCGATTTAAGTAGTAACAGTCGGGCTGCGCTCGGCCGCTATAACTCACGCGCGCTTTCAGCGTATTATACCCCCGATCCTCGTTCTATATATATAACACCTTAAATACAGAACACACGCGGAGTGGCACATATATAAGAGGTATATATAAGCTGGCACAGAGAGACGCGAGCGCTAGGGTACCTCGAACGGAAACCCGCCGGCGGAGACTGCGGCAGGAGCCTCGCGACCCCTTCGACAGAGACGGAGCGCGCACAAGCCGCCCTCCCCCCTTCTACCCCCTGCGTCGCTATTTCGCGCGCACCCGCGCGCCTGCGCATAGCCTGCCGCTGCTACCACTACCACTGCTGCTGCTGGGGGATATGCGCGCGAGGTACCTCTCTCTCTCTCTCTCTCTCTCTCTCTGTTGAGCGACGAAATGGAGAGAAGAAAGAGAGAGAGAGAGGGAGAGGACGGACACGCGGAGGTGTCGTTTGTTTCAATAGGGATTAGTGGCTTTCCGTGGCTGGCCCGCCGTGGATTGAATGGACGAAGCACCCGAGAGTGGCCGAGAGCGCGAGCGCGCTTTCAGCTTCTTTTGCTGCTGCTGCTGCTGCAACTGCTACCGCCGTTGTTCTCGTTGTTTATGCTTTTTGAGGGGTTTTAGGGTACGACGGGATACCCGGGGATTTGCCGAGTTACGCTTTAGGAGAGGGCCACGAGGGGATGCAGATTTTTGGGCTGGGTTTAGAGACGTTAAATTGTGGGTTTGCGCGGGGAGAGTGCAGAGGGATGAATAGAAGAGCGAGAGCTGAGTAACCGCGCTTGCGGATGTTCTCGATATTTACACGGTCTTTTCGATATATGCGTGCGGCTTCCTTACTTTATTATGTGAAGTCGGGGGATGTGCCAGAGCTGTTTTTGAAATATCTTTTTCTTTTTGGGAGTCTCATGTTAAACGTGGGAAATTTTGATGTAAGAATCCATCGTTTTGTTTTTTTTTTCACTCCTTTAGAGATCCGAGATGGATTTAATAATTCGATATTCGATTTTATAGATTATCACGAATTCTCAAGTTATATGAGAAAAATGTAGAGCAGATCAATTGAGGAAGAAAGTGCTATTACATGTATTTAGAAACGATGTTTAATTGAACTAATTTTTATAAGATAGAAGTGGTGACAGTGGCGTGCATTAGGTGTACAAGTAGTCCAACGTACCTATATTTAAATGTCTCATATTTATTCAGATCATCTGCAATAAAGGATGGACTATTTGTAAAAAATTCTTTGCTTTTCATTGTAAAAAAGTAATATAAAATGGCAAATACAAAGATTTTTTTATTTACAATAATTTATACATATTATACGCTTACCCAGGTGGAACTGATCAACTTGGCTCCGATCTATGAAACAATTTTTCGAACATTTTTGGGTATTTTGTGGCAAGATGATCGAAATCTCTATAACAGGAGACCACTAAACAATATTCACCTGGAAAAAGTACACAATATTTTTTTATTATAAAAATAAAAAATAAGTATTAAAATAGTATATTCTTTTATCGTCTAATCAATATTATTTAAAGTATAGCACCAACTAGCTTTAGGAACATCACGATCGTTCACATTAGGCACACTAGGCCACGCGTTGCAGGAACTTCCAGCCTCTATATGCGGGTATTCTCGAAAATTCAACTTATCCGGAATTCAGAGCCGACACCCGCACCTTTGGACTCCTCTCTCGCATATACACACGGCTCCGCTATACTATTCTCGCCTAATGTATTTAATTTTAAATTTCCCTGCTGAATATTTAATTTGGAAAAAGTGCCCGCGAGAAAGAACATCTTACGTGCGAGAAGAGAAAATACGCGCGCGTCCCACGTGAGCAAGGAGAATAAAATTGTTTTATTAAAACTTTCTCTTTTGCCAAGTAGTAACTCATATTTCAACGCCATATGCTCTGTAAGGTGAAAAAAGAGAGAGAGAGATGTAGCCCAGATATTTGCTTACGCGAAAAATTCATTCGATCTTTGCAAAATAGAAATTACTTATCAAAAGTCGAAGAACACTATATACGTTTCTACAATCCTCTTAAATCACTCACAATCACGTGCAAATTGCATTCCAATACAGTTTCGTTCAAACGCGAACCATATTGGTTACACACTTTTATATAGGTGTGGAACATCTATACGTTGGACCCTGCATGCGCCGGCTTTCATACTTTCCATCTCTCTTTCTCTCTCGCTCCTCACTTCTCGATTCTCGCGTGCGCGCGCGCGCGCGCGTGGGTTTACGTGTGCGTTTCTTAAACATTCTTCCCGTCCTTGTTTTGCATTCCGCGCGCGCGCTCCTCTCTGCAGCCCTCTCGCTCTGCTATGACCCTTTCGCTCGTTTCCGCGCCCCGCTGCTATACCAGCCACCGAGCTTCTTGAGGCTTGCGGCCGTCGCTCGCCGTATATATACTCCCGCTTCGTACTTTGCATTTATTTTCGACTTTTATATCTGGCCGTTTTTTGACGCATTTATAAGTTCCTCTCTCGCTTTCTCTATTTCTCTCATTCGCTTTCCATTTCCTTTTATTCCTGCTTCCTTAGGACTGCTTCGTCCCTTTTTTTTAAGAGCGTTCCGCCAGTTTTAGCTTTTTATCGACGTGTTCGGGGGAGGGTAAAATGCCTCGGTTTTTGTTCTGGGCTTTTGCGGGATCCGTTTTGCCTTTCAATTGTCGATTCGAGTTTTTCACGTGCGGTTTGAATTGGTAATTCTCCGATAAGTGAATTTTTATTGATTCCGCCGACGTAGAAATAAAAATATACAACGTTTTGTACTATTACACTGTGAGTTTTGAGGCCATTAACAGTTCAATTTCAAGATCCATTACATATTCGCGGTTGGTTTTATTATTAAATTGTTTATTGTAGAAATATAGCTGTACTTTAAGAATGTAAACTAGAAATCTCACAAACAATTTTCATATATATTTGCCAATATATTAATTTCTATATAACTGTATATCAAATATATTTTATGTTTAAGCGGTCTTCTTTATTATTTGAGCATTAATTTGTATATAATATATAACTTTCAACTATACATTCTTTCCTTTTTGTAATAGGATATTTCACACTGCTTTCTTTAAAGAAACAACAGAACTTTCTTATACGTACCTAAACTTTTCTTATACACTGCACTTTGCATTTATTTTACACTCCCATATCTTCGCAGATCTGGCGTATATTTTTCTTTTTTATACTACGATTCTCTCTTTTTTCAGTATTCCCCGTCGGTCATATTTTTTTTATTTCATCTCACTTCGACAAGAATTCCCCTCGTTTTCTTCCGCCTTGCGTTTTCACACTTTTCTATTTTTTTTAATCATTTTCTGCGTTTTTATTAATTTGTTTCGCTCATTATTGTTCGACCTCAGTTTTCTTTTATTCTTTTCTTGCCTTTGAGAAAGTTAAGTTAACATTGTGCTTTGTCTGCATTCATTTAAGACTTCTATATCTTCACTTCTACATTTTCATTGTATTGTTTATTTCTTCTTGATCGTGTTTCTTTCTTAATCACCATATCTTTGTACTCGTTGCCTTTTGCTGACTTCAAGTTTTATCCCCAAGTACTTTTGTCACTTATTTATGATAATAAATTTGAAAATCTTACTTTATTTGAACTTTTGAGGTTTTTGTTTGTTTTGGAGTGTTCTTGTGGTTGAATATTTTTTTTATTTGTTTCTTCTTTTAACTGTTCTTTTTTGTTTCTCCCACTGTTTTTTTTCTGCTTTCCGTTTATCGGCATTTTTCGTGCTCTGTTTCCTTTGCTTTGTTCTTTTCGCTTTTGGCAGTGGATATACATAGATATGAATGTATATTCTATGATTAAAATATATTAAATTATTACCGAATCATTTATTACTATTACATATAATTATCCGTAAAATGCATTAAATAGCCGTTGTACATTTATAAGTATAAATTCTAATGTTATAATTAATAGAATATATAAACAGCATCGTTGGTTCATTATATTAAACGTTCTCCTTATTCTAATTTTGTTAATTCTAAAATTAATCCACATGTATACAATCAACATGAGTAATGTGAATTATTGAACGATATTTGTACACCAAATTATGTGCCTTCAAAGTACTGTCAATTAAATAGATTTCTCGCCAATCAAACTGTCAATCGTATAGCTCTAGTCGTTCTCAGCAGAAAGTTTAGGTTTCAGTAGGAAAGATACACAGCAAAGTGTATTAGTGTAGTATAGATACATTTGCTCCATGATTAATCGATAAACTTGTTAGAGAGAAAAAACTAATAAAATTCATTCATGCAGATTATATTAAGAGCAACGTTGGATTCCGGAAATAACATTCATTGAACTGAAGTGGCGAATGGGCACTTTTTATTCAAACGTCCCAGATTGGAAAGTAACGAAATTTCGAGCAATACTCGCTTAGATTAGTTTTAGTTTCCTGAGTGGAAATTGTGTAACGATATTTTGTTATTCGCGACAATATCGTAAACAAATAAAAGGGATAACCCAAATGTAATAATCGATAATTTGTAAGTAGAGTATGCAGAAATCAAATAATTAGTTATTATAACAAATCAAAATCGAAGTTTCTATCTGTGATTCATAAATTGAATTTAAAGTTATTGACACATCTATTATTGATTTCCTATTAAATTACTTTCACAATATCTACAGTTTCTTTGTAAGTTTTTACAAATAGTTTATTTTTTTATAAAATATAGTAGAAAATTTTGTTACAAAAAGCTCTTCATCTTATTATAAAAGCAATCACAACTTTTCATTTATTCATACAAAATATCCCTGCCTCACTCTTTGCAGATGGAATGGCCCAACGGATCTCGTGACGGAATTGAGGAAGGCATTCTCTCTCTTTCTCTCCCTCTCTCTCCTTCTCTGTCTCTCTCTCTCTCTCTCTCTCTCTTACTCTCTGATGTTACCGCGCGCCACCACTGTATCACGGTTGCTGGAGGGGAAAACTGTACACCGTCATCTGCCTCAAGAGTTCCTTTAGGAATTCTCGCACTTTGACTACGAGAAAGTGACTTAGAGCGGATGCATGCATTTTCGAGTTTGTGTCTTCTGGAATGTCTTTTGTGGGTAAACAGACTATTACGCCGGCCACAATATGTTGCATAATCCCGTTTCTAGAATCCGCTCTTATGTTAAATTATATTTTTTTTTCTTATATCACTAAAGTAAAATGTAAAAAAACGTTTTTAAACCTTCTTCTAAGATTGCATTCAGAATATTGACATACGTATGGTAATTCTAGATGACGCTAGAGGGAACTTTATGATAGTAACAATTTTTTTCGAGGAAACATCCTACGAATGTTCTGTAGGACATTTCGTCGGCTGTGAAGTGGACAACTCGGCCCCATGCTAAAAAAGGTGAAGATAGAGTTTTACTTATATATATTAATAATGCACTTGAAACAAGACCAAATCGTTTGCAATTTAAAAAGAAATAGTTATGGTTATGGATTATATCTTACAAATACAAAAGAAAAAAGCAATAGAATTTTTCTCATATAGCTTATGTATAGGTTTATATCTTTTACATTTTCAAATATTGCTTTTGATTCTTTTTGAAAAAAATAATCTTTAAAAAAATCGCTTCTCTTTGATCCTTGATAGCTGGAGTAAATTTGATTAAATTGCTTTGAAATTGAATGGAGACGTAGGTCGAATATCAATCTTTTCATAGTTTTTTTTATTCGCACGGGATATTCTATACGGTATATGCGGTACTTGTGTAAAATTCTGTTAAAATTCGAAAATTAGTTTTCTAGATACTTGAATAAAATATTAAAATTTGGTTATTTTTAGATAGATGTAACTCTCTAAATTCCAATAAGTCAATATTCACTTATTCTGAGTAAAAAGTCGTTCTTTTATTCAATATCTGCATCACTTTTTATTTACAATAAATGCATATTCACTTATTTGAAGTGAATTTCACTTATTCAAATTTAGAGAGTAATATTATTATACTTTATCTGTAAGAACTGTTTAGTTCATTTTAAATTGTTTATTTTGATAGAAACATATTTCTTATATAAAAGATAGTGACATTTTCTTTTATGCAGTCACATGTGGACAGTAATAAATAATAATAAAAAAATTACTTTTCGTTTTAAGTTATTATTGTAATAAGAAATATATCGAATCATACAAAATCAAGAATACAATCCAATAAATATTGTAACATTTTAATTTTATAACATTCTACAACTCTGTAAAAGTATCAAGTGAAAATTTAAGTTTGTTTCCGTGTAAACTTTTTATTTTTAGACCAATAATTAATATAATGTAATAATAAATTGTGTTTGAGGTAATTTCGCGCCAACGAATTTTATTTTCCTCACGATTAAAACCAAGTTTGAGATTCTATGTGGCGGGTATTGTTGAATTCACACATCATCGAGCATGACGACACAACGTGGACGAGAGTCTCGCGTGCCCATCCATCTTCAAGATCCGTATCTGGCATCGTTAGGCAGTTCATTGTATTCGGACGCGACGAATAGTTAAAGCTAAATGGAATTGCGTTACGGTGGCGGTAGCCGCAAGTTCATAAACAACGCCGAGTTTTATCTGCTACCGAAGAAATCCGATGCTTGATAAACGCCGGAGAGGAATTGACAGATGCAAATGCGTTCGTGTGACGAATCGTATATAAAAAGTTCCATGTCTCGTTTCGTCCTAAGCTATATTCGCTGCAAACGTTCGCAGAGTTTCGATTTATTAGATTGGATTAACAATTCATGGAGTCTAAAAATATATAGGATATTGTATAAAATATTCACTATTGAATTTCTTCGTCGTAAAATTGTTAAAGTTAGTTACAAGGAAAATGTGAAGAAATTTAACTCTTAAGTTTAAATATATCATAATATTGTACTCTTTGCCTCTTCTCTTCTTATTCTGCATATTCGTACGGATATAAATTCGTAACACTATAGCCTAGTCGATAAAATTATAAATATCTATTTATTGAATTGATAATTCAAACTCCTTTATCAATGTTATATAACGACGAAATACCTTCATTCTTCTTCCATCTCATAAAATAAGAAAAAAGAAGGAGTTTATAATAATTGAAAGTTTTATTTTTCTGAAAAAAAGGACATTCGACAGTAATATTCCCACCTAATAGAAATTTGAAGTCGTGAAAATGTTTTCTTTATAATAATTGTAAAAGATATTTCCAAATAAAATTCCAATACACTGCTGAAAAACTTTGGAGTTGTCTTATACACATAAAAACAAGGCTGTTATATGACATTCACGAAATAAAACATAAGTTATTTGAAAATGAATAATTGAGGGTCTGGTAACAGAAAGGTGATATAGCCCATTCAGTTAATACACGACATATATATATATATCTTCTTTCTGTTTTCGGCCCCTCAACAATAAAGATTGAGCACAGCATCCACAATTGATTCAATAATCTCGAATTTACAACGTACATCGACTCTCATAATAATGCTCTCAGTCTAAAAATAAATAACAAGTCCAATGCAAATATTCCAATTTGAAACCACATACCATATCTCGCGAAGTAATTGCAAGCAGCTTCGAATTATCGGTCATAGCCGAACTATTGGAAAGTTCCGGCTTACCGCGCATTTTCGCCACTCTCGCTTGCATATATAATTTTGTCCAGTTTAATATTAATTTTCACACCTACTACTGAGAGGCAGACATATCTCGCCATCGCGCATTCACGCGCGCGAGTCCCGCCGGCAAATTCACCACTATTAAATTTGTCGCCGCGCGTGACGAAGTCATCCATTATATACGCAAAATTCGCGCGATTACGTCAAGGCTCGCCCAGGGAATTCCATCCCTCATCCTCATATTACATCGCCGCCAGTAATCTCATAACGAGTCCATCGTCATTCCGGTGCCCGCGCAATAATATGCGCCCGCGCGTGAAATTCACCCTTGACCGAGTGTGTGTGTGTGTGTGGACGCGCATCTAAACGATTCGTATGCTCGGAGAGATTAAAAAATTACGCTCCAGAGGAGCTCGAAGCGAGCGTCAAACGAATTTGCCATCCTAAAAAGGTGATTCGTAGAGCGAAGCGTCGCGCGCCCTTTTTTCTTCCTCTCGCTCGCTTGCTCGCCCGTGCACCTGTGCTCCTGTCTTCCTTTGCACACGGGAGAGGGGTTATATTCTTCCCCTTCCCTTTTCCTCCTTTCCGCGGCTTTTTCCCTGGCGTTGCAGTCGCGCCACGAGCGAACTCTTCGTTTTCTCTTCCTCTTTCTCCCTTTTCTCTTCTTCTTCCTCTCCTTAACCTTTATCCTCCACCCACCGCTCCAGACTTTCCTCTTCGTCCCCGATTCATCTCGCAAGTTTTCCCTTTGTTTCGTTCCTTTTTTCCGGCTCGCGCACCCTCTCTCTCTCCCCCTCCCCACTTTTTTCGATATATCTTCGCGCCTTTTTTCTCTCTCTCCCACGGCTTTTCCCAAGTCCGTCTCCGCGACGCGTCGAGATCTCTCCTTCCTGCTGCCTGTTTCTCCTCTCTCTCTCTCTCTTTTTTTGCCTCGTTTTCTCTCTCTCCCCCTCGCCCTTTACTCCCCGGCACGTTATATCTTCGTTTCTGTCTTGGCACGCTTTTTTTTTGTTCGTCGCTTCCTCCAGCCGTCCTTTTACTACTGTACTCCCACACGCGTGCGTCTCTTTTTCTTTATCTTTGTATTTATCTTTTTTCCTCTCTCTTCTCGCCCCTTATACCTAATTCCGACAATTCTCCGGTGCACCTTTCACTGACTTTTTCTCTACAGCTCCCCCCACTCTCGCCCCTCTTTTGCGCGCGCGCACACTTCCCTTTGGTGCACGCGCGCGAGTGTTGGTGGCAGTTTTTATTCAACGTCCTTAATGTACTTACGCGCCGACGCAATAGAGGTCGAGTTCCTGTATATATACATTTTACTAGACGGAGCTTTGCGAGTGTGTATATATGTATATATCTATACACGAACGATGATTTCGGCGAACTCTCTCTCCCTCCATCTCTTTCGCTCTCTCCTCAAGAGCGCCGCAGCCGCGTGCTTATTGTGTAGAAAAGTTTCCTTTTTTGCGCGATCGTCTTGCCTCAAGTGGCACAATTACACGTTGTAGCTGTGTGTAGCAGCGAGAAAGCGAGAGAGAGAGAGAGAGAGAAGCACCCAGGGCTTTATTATAGCGGGAGATACTTTTTCGTTCTTGGCTTCTTGTTGCTTTTTTCCTCGTGCCTCCCCCCCTTACCTCTCTGCATCACCTCTCTCTACTGTTGTGTGTTTCTTGTTTCCTTTTTTTTGCGCCCCGGTCTTACGCTTTTTTCCACATCCACGTCGTCGCGCGAGGAAAGTGTGAGAATGATATTTTTGTTATCTGCATAGTTCTTATTTCGGGTAGCATGCTCTATTTAGTTTTTTATTTTTGTTACATATAATAAGGACGGGTGAATATGAAAAAGTTGGCAAACGCCGGGCGTAAAAAATTTTACGCGGTCGAGCGTGTTTGAAATTTTATTAGAGAGGTATGTCTCTAATTAGCATTTGTGAATGCATGTTCTTCCCCTTCTTTATGAAAATGAAAGATTACGTAGTGTCGGGCTTTTTTTTAGGTTCTTCGTGATAACAAAATAATTCGCTTTGCAGAATTTTTGTTTATGATGCCGGCATTACAAACAACAAAGTGCACAATCTTTATTCTGATATTTAATTTATTAATCTATTACGGATAAATTGGAGAAGCACCTGAAGAAAATTAATTTAAAAATACAGTTTTACTCGATTAAATGTTACTATCATAGGGCAAGCAATTTTCATTTTCTCAAGTGACGAAATCTCGAAATACATCTCATTCAAGTTCAAGAAGTCACAGAAATGTTACATATACACATACACACAGAAGTAGATGAATACTATGTCTGGTATAGTACTGCCTGATTATACTCGCTTTCATCTACTTACTGATTCGGAGAAACTTTTCAAATTAAAAAGATTTTTTCGCAGAGAGAAAAAAGTTTGTTCATTAAATTCTGATTTTTATTAAAGAATAATGATATATATTTAAAGGTAAATGGAGTATTTTTAATCATAAATCACGTTTAAAGCTATTAAAATAATGGGGTTTAAAAACAATTAAAATAAATTGAAATACAAAGGTTATTTTCAGCCTATATTAACACTACATTTGATTTAATTCAAACTTCACAAACAAATTTAAGTCTACTAAAAAGTTCAACTTAATGATAATGTTGTTTGCGTTTACCGCTAGCAATTATTAGGCGAATACATACGCTCCGAATCGAATACTCCAGATTAATAAATCAATATATCACGATTCGTTAAACTCAATCTTCAGCGTATTATTAAAATGTTTTCTCAAAATATCTTGTATATATTATTCAATATATATGATGAATTTTAGAACATCTTATCTCAGAGAAAATTCGGGTCTGTTGTCATTACTAAGTAGATTTGTTTATTTTTGTTTTATTATTTGTTGTGTAAAATTAGTTACAGTAACTATAACTAACCATATTTTGCCTTGACCATACAAGGAAAATGCGATTAGACTTAAGAATAAGATTTTACGTACAAAAATCTTTTGCCCTCGTAGTTGAAGCTAGTGGATCAAAGTGCTTTTGGATTGGATGTTTGCGCTCTCTCAGAATCGATAATCTGGAAAATACTGTTTTCCGAGACACAGTTCTCTCAGACTGTTTGAGAGAGTGCAGAGTGACTAAAATTAA
>JAPYZO010002053.1:0-20293 GCA_030522905.1 Torymus flavipes
TCACAGCATCGTCTCTCATACAGCGCCAAAAGCTCATTTCCACGCTAAAGCTCACGTATATATCAAACGAACATAGTATACGAGTGAATACGTCGTTTCCTTCTTCTCCCCCTCTACCGGAAACCCTCGTTGCGAAATCCGACGACGTGGTCGTCGCCGGCGTCATTCGTGTGACGCTGTGCAGCGTGACGACGACGTTGCTGCTGTGCCTACTGCCACGCGTCCTTGACCTTTTTTCCACTCTCTCTCGCGCTAGCTCTATCACGGTAATTTCTTCTCGCAGATTTCGCGCGGAAACGCGGTAGATTTGAATTTGAGGGTAGCGGGAAATAGCGAGGAGATGAGAAAAGTGTATAGGTATGCGTTTTTCAAAGGATGGACGTTTTGCGGTTGTTTTTTGCTGGGATGCGGTGTTTCGGTGGGATGAGAAGGTTATGTGGATTTAGGTGCAGGATGATTTTATTTGGGTTTGTAATACCGGTGTGTTTATCGTGTTTTGGTTATAAGTATAGATGGGATTGTTAAAATATATACAGCGGAATAGTAAATATTTACTGTAATACTTTGTAATGAAATAAATAATTACTTTGGAATGAATAATTCTTAAGGTTCCTTATAGGACATACATTTAATTAATTTTGATGTATAAAAAAAGAAAAAACAAATTTATTGTTAGTTAAAACCAACATTTTAAATTAAAATTTTCTGCGTATATATAACGGCTAAAATTCTCTAATTTCAAACGTGCACCGACACTTTCAATCCGCAAAACAATCGTCATACTTTTGCGCTATTTCATCAAAAGCGGCTTTATCGTTGAGATAGAGAGCCTCGCTGAGTGTATGTATATCTCCTCCAATACAGAAGGTCGCGTTGCTCGCGTTCGCGTGGTTTTTTGCTTATCCAATTCCACGTGTTTTTACCTAATCGTTTTGGTGTAAGCGATGAGGACGGCCATTTAAATGTTATCTTTGCATTACAAAACGGCAATTGCCGTTGAGCGATACATGTTTTGTTGTACCCGAGTTATGCTCTTTTTTTAGAATTACAAAAGGTTTTTGAACGAGGAGAATTTTGTGCGGGTAAAAATGTTAATTTAATCTTTTATCGGAAATCAAAGAAAATATGCCTTGTCATGGTAAAAGTTAAGATTCTTCGAAATGTTTGCGTTTGCCAGTTCGCTTTGTTGAAGATATTCTAAATCTATTTTAAAATTTCGGATGATCATATCGATATAGGTACATTTCCCTACACGTCACTTCTTCGATACTGTTTACTTCTTCACAACATATACTCGAATTTACATTACTCATGATAACCGAAACTACACGCAAACTTTTCATTCAAATACCATCCGCATACCACTCTACCATCGCATGTTGATTCTGCACAAATCATCCGATAGATATATATATAATACATATATCTCGACGGATAATCATCGCATCATCTGACCGCGCGTCAAAACACACGCGAAAATCGCTCCGCGGGCACACGCCACGCAAGTGATACATTTCTATATAAGATATAAGTAGTGGGGGGAAGCCGAGCTAAGAGAGAGAGTCGCACGAGGCATATCGCGCCACGAGGCGCCGGCCAATCCGAGCGCCGGGTTCGAATAGTGCGTGCGAGTGTATAGAGTATAGTGGAATTTTGGGGTATTGATGGTTGGTTTTTGTATAGCTGCAAGTATGAGAGTTGTTTGATTATAGGTTCACGGAATATTACTATTGATGAGGTAGAGAGGAAAAAGTGGGTACTATAATATATGTAGCTTTTTGCGTGGTGTATTTTTATTATACTTGGGCATTTCTTTTTTTTAGCGGAGGGAATTTTCTTGTGAACCTTTTTGCTTGTTCGTGGATGACGGCATTTTTAATGAATGGATATGAAAAATAGTATAATTATATATAGATGCCGTGAAAAGAAAAAAAAAATATCAGCCGACAGTCGATAATTATCACTATAAATCTTTTGTAAATCGAAACAGGACGAATACAGCGTTATATATTAAAAAAATTTTCGTTATGGGTGAGTATCATAAACAACGTACGAAAATGTTAAAAAAAAGGATATTGTACACTTTTTACACCCGCGCAATGGAACTAACGGCCATAGGAAAATACTCCACCGCACCGTCGCGTAACTGTGAATCTACCAAGGAATACCGGAGCTCGCGCGATGCACAAAGCCGCGGCGTTTCTTCGCTTTCGCGGATAACAGCGACGCGCAGTGCGTAACACAGCCCCAAATCCATAAATTTACAGCGTATACATAGCGTATATATTATGTACAGTCGCTCGGCAATGCAAAAACTCGAGAGTATATATACACTTCTGTAAATCACATTTTGATTGTACGCTTGTGTAATAACCGATTGCTTAAGTCGCGGTGATATAAGATGCGGCGCGGGATATAATGAGCACCGATTTGAGATTCAGATTTGCCTCGGCGCGTTTCTTTTACGACAGTTCGTTATCGCGAGGAAGGTTTTAAAGCGTATTCGCGCGGTTCTTTTTTTTTATCAAGGGAAATGTCTCGACTATTATTACCGCGTCGAGTGTTTTGTCGATACAATCAATTTTTTTGTTTTTTCGTTCACATTCTCTTATACCAGTGAAGAGCCAATATGAGCGATCGCTATATAATACATACATTTAATACCGAATCAGTCTGATAGAACACTATCCCCTGGGAACCAGGCTAGAGCCGTATAATTCCCAAACTTCCAAATCTCCATACTAATAACCTCACGGCACCTTGACCTTCGCTCGCAAAAACTTTTCCATTATATATACCCGTGACGACAGGTCTTTTCATCGTCGCGAGGGAACAAAAAAGCACATGACTTGCGTCTATACGACGCGGCGATCATTAGCATGCGGGTCAGTGGCACTCGACCAGTGTTGTGTCGGCCAAGGGCTTGATAGAGAGAGAGAGAGAGACGAGAGGGAAGCGCAGCGGTGATTGGAGAGCGCTTATAGGTGTGGGGAAGTTAGGAGAGTTATAATAATGCATGCAGGTAAGTATAATGAGTGTAAGAGGCCATCGGTTCTAGAATTACAGTAGATGGGTTAATTAGGAAATTGGCAATGACATAGAAGAAAGAGGATGCAAAAAGGATAGGAAGGGATCTTTAAAGATCGCAAATTACGCGAGCAGCGCGATTGTAAAAAGCTATATACATATAGGAATAAGAAAAAGACACATTTGATCGTCCAATTTCGAGCACAAAATATAGAGTTACATAAGGTCGGCGCTCGAAAATGCAAGAACAGGTTGCGCGCGCTCGCTATACACGACGCGCTTCTTGGGTATCGGCATTATTATCGTCGCGCCATTAGCATATATAAACCGAGGCGACACGCGCTTAACCCTCCCCCGTTTAAAAAGTTTGCAAACGAGCCTCCTGGCCCACATTCCCCACGTTTTCACGGATAACCACTCGATGTATAATAGGAAAATTCGTAATGCCGATTCGTGACCGATAGTAGCGCACCGTCCTTGAACCCACGTATAGAGAACCCTCGACGGCACGTGTTTGCGCCGTCACGTCGTCATTTGAATTATCGATTTCCCCGGTGCAGAAGAAGAAGACGACAAAAGTTGTTTTTGAATTTTAGTCTGTGCAGTAGACAAGCGTCGTCTGAGGAAAAGTCGCGTGTGCTCACACATGATATTTGCGAGTATATAGAGGAAATTTTTTTTTTCTGCCTGCGTAGGCCGGTGGCGTGCTGAATTATTCAATAGCGGTGCGAATGTTAAATATACACGAGAAGTTGGGGGCCGGTGGGAAGAGAAATATTTGGAATGATGCAAGTGTCAATGTCGTTTCGCGGAATGCGAGTCAGCGAGATCTTTGTCTAGTGGGTATATATATATATATATATATCTATAGCGCGTTCACTTGAAGTTTATCGTAAGTGTTAGGTGGAAGTAATGAGGTGTCGTGGTCTAATTAACGTAAGATGGCTGTGACGGATTGAATGGAAAATCAATTTGGTTTTTGTTTATTACGTTTATTAATGGTATTGAAAGATTCAAATTATGTAGCTGAATCTTTATCTTGGCATTTGGGCTTGCCTCATAATTCTACTTTTTTAACCAAATTTTTGCCACTTTTTCCTACGCTTTTTGTAAAATTTACAAAAATTTTGGTTAAAAGTGCCAAAGTGGCCGGAGTCGGATCTGAAAAGCCAATATTTTTGGCACTTTTTACTAAAAGTTTTGTAAATTTACAAAAATTGTAGAAAAAATTGCCAAACAGTTTGGATTTTCAGGCCTGACTCCAGATTACTTGACAGTTTAATAATTTTTACTGATTTTTTTTTCTCCGTGTAAGTATATGAGAGAATTGAATATAAGTAAACCCATTTCTTTTCATCCTTCCGTACCAAGATACTTATCGAAGGTATTTTGCCATTTCTACAATCCTATACTTCAATATGTTCCTATATATTTTCAGATTCAACTATTTTTAGCTATTTCAATCACGAAACTTGCCTCAAATCATATAGAACAACGAGATCCATCATTAAAGACCAAAGAATCTCATCAGTCTCCACAAATCACACCGCGAAAATCTCCAATCCGCTTATACCCGAGAACAACAGCAGCCGATACTCTCCAATCAATATCGCGCTCTTATGTGCGGCATTCAAAACAGACACTCGCTAGCAATTACCGTAATGTGTACTAACCAGTAAAAGGCTATTTGGTCGCCTTTGCCGCTCTTCACGTTCTTGTCGAGCAGGTTGAAGCTGAGATTCGTCGAGGCGCCGTCCATCCACTTAATGTAAATGTCACCGGCGCTGAGGTCGAAGTTGTAAGTGAAAAACTTGTCCTCGGTCGTCTGCGTCTCCCAGTAGAAGTCCTTTGCGATCTCGCCCCAAAATTGCGCCGGGTGCTTTATCGATCTGCGGGTGAGGAAGAAAGAAAGAGAAAGTTAGAGACATAAATTCATGAATGCGTGGGCGAGTTGAGAAAAGTTCGGGGGAGGCGTGTGATTTTGTTATGGGCTGTGATATGGACATTGGAATTTTCGCTAGCCGTAAAATTTCCTAAGCGACAGTTTCTTTCTTTTTTTTTTTTTATTTCTTATAGAAAAAGTGACATAGTTGGTTCGGTGCTAATAAGAGTGTTGTATATATTTAGTGGCCGATTATTTGAGATAATATGAAAAAAGCTCTTGTAGTATAAAGTCTCAGTTACTATATAGAATATGTGATCGGTTAAATTATTATTAAATGGTTTATCTTGATAAGTTGTTATGGAACTTTTCGCATTAAACAGTTGTTTGGTTACAAAATAAATGATAAGTTTATCACTGTAAACGTGTTTTCTTAGCTTTATCAATACCTTTATCAATACCTTACAAGTACATAATCACAAATAATGTTTCCTTATCATTATTCCGAAAGAACTTGAACAAAATTATCCATAATTTTGAAAAAGAAGTTTATCTTTTTCCTTTTGTTTTAAATATCATTTGGCCAATTTCCACAACGTGACAAAAAATGTATTTTTGTTGCATCCACCCGAAAAACCTATATAACGTCCCTTCGGCACCCTCGACAGCGCAAAACTTTCGCACATTCGAATCAATCTCCCTCTCCTAACCAAATTATCGAACACTCCGCAGCGGAAGAAAAAAAAACTCTCCCGGCCACCCTCGCGCGACAACAAACGACATCCACCCCCTCCTGCGTCACTACGCACCTTGCGCTCGCTGAATGAACGCAAATACATATGCAGACGCGTGGGCGCTGCAGCAGGTGGACGAAATAAGTAAAAAATCGAAAAATAAAGGAAAGGAAAGAAAATAACAACGCGGGGGTCGCGTAATCGATATATAATGCACGCGCGACGAGCCTATAAGCATGAAGGCTGCATACATATCGTTGCCGATTTCAAGAGTCATCGATCGGTATATATCGCGCGTATACATATCGAGCGTTAACGCGCTTCCGTTCCCACGCTACTTATTAGCCCGGTGGTATATATATATAAAGAAAATTTCGGGTAAGTATAGGTGTATTGCTCTGTTGTGATCGTCGTTGAATTTCGATCGACGAGTGACTTTTCAATTAGCGCGGGCTAATCGCGTGCGTATAGGAGAAAGAGTAAGAGACGTGTATATATAAATATAAGACCGATATATGGATCGTCAATAATATATCGAAACGCGATCGAGGAATTATATTTGTAATTAGCGGCTGAAATATTCATACGCGTATATGTGCGTAAACGACGCCGTTAAAAAGTAAAGCGCGCATAATAATTGCCGGGTTTAAAGAGTATATATATGCGATAATCAGTCGATATAACAGAAAATAAGAGCGCGACAGTATTACAATGGTTCCTGTATTCTTCCTTGTAAACATACCGTATACCCATACCAGTATATATACGTTAATAAATAATCTGTCTGGTAAATAAAGGCGCGCGAGAGTAGCGGAAAAATCAATGACGCGAAACTAAAATTAAAACATTGTCACTATCCAACCGCACACCTCTTTCTATAATAAACTATGTAAGACATAACAACTCGCGACGCAACAAAGAAAAAAAAACCCCATGTCATCCTCGCGCGTCGGATGCTCCAAAACAACCCCCGAACAATTTTACTCTCACCCCCGCGTTACAAACTTTGCGCGCATATTATTTTTAAACACAGCCCCTTATTACACTTATACCCGCCGCTCGCCGCTTAAACTATTTTTAGCCGCGGGTCCGATTCGCCGCCCATTCAACAATATATACATATATATATATATATATATATAACTTCCTTTTTTTCCCGCCCTCCGAAATATTCAGGCCACGAATTGCTCCAGTCTACGTAGGTTATATGTGTGAGAGAAAGAGAATCGATCGCGCGCTCGCGCACCCTAACCTTTTCCCCCCTTGTAATAATATTCTTGCCGCCGTGCCAAAAGAGAGTCTAAGTACAGAATGTCTCGAAAAGAAAAAAGAAAATAGGGGATGAACTGACCTCTCGTGCATGTGCTTGTACTGCTCCATGCTCTTGCAGTGGGCCTCGCGGACGAGCTCCGCGTTCGGCAGGTATATCCTGTCGGCCATGATGATGATGACTAGCCTGTCTCTACTGTGCTTCTCGTCCTTCGACTATTACTACTACCTGCTCCTGTCCCTTCCGCCCTCCTCCCTTCTTCTTCCGCTTCTACTTGTTCTCTCCTCGTTCTTTAAACCCCTCGCGTGACCAATACAGCAGTCTCCGCAGCGAGAGGATTCACACTATATTCACCTGGGGGTGGGATAAGAGAGAGAGAGAGAGTGTGAGGGGTAATATAGGAGAACGCAAGAGAGTTACAGTGCGGACGAGATGCGTGTCACTTTCTTCCTACTCCTCGCCTCTCGGGGCTGCGAGAGCGAACTGCCGCTCCGCTGCGCGCGCGCTGCGTCAGAACTGCCGCTGTAGAGAGAGATAGAGAGATATGGGACGGGAGCAGCGCCAGGCATACCGGAGTGGGGAGATACGGAAACTAGGTATATGCGCCGGGCATGAGAAATTATAACCGACTGCTACTATATAGCGAGCTGCGGTGTATGTACCAGGTGAGAGTGGGGGACATTTGGAGTGTAGGTAATAAAGCGAGTTTAGGATATTTTTTATGAAAAGAAACGTAACTTGCGTTGCGTTTTTCTAAATACAAATGTATTATGCGATGTTTATGCGTAGAACTGATATACTATTCGTAACACGTGGCATTAACAATGTGCGAATAAATATCAGCAAGTTAGATTCGAGATAGGATAATGATATGTGTATAGCTTTTAGAACGAAAAAGTCGCTTTATCGGTGCGGCTATTCATAATGAATGACCGGTAGATTACAATAGGATGTGATCACACTTTGCTTTTGAAGAGGTCGATGGCGATTGAATGTACGGTACATTGTTCAAGGATCGGAAAAGTGAAGGGATATATGCATATATGAGCTTGATCTATGATTGTACTTTATGATCGTTGTATATGACCATGATATTCAAGGCTCATTCGAGACCAGTGGTCAATCGATTATCTAATATAAGGCGATTAGGAAACGTATGATTGATTTATAGAAGTACGAAAAATTATGCTTAAGATGTTAGTTATTGTTTTGGTTATAGAGAGTCATCAATTTTTTATTGTTACCGAGTGTATTTGAACAATTAAAAAGTAAAATTCGTTTGCTATATACGTTTATCTTCGTGACTTAGCAAGTAAATAAGGTTTTATTATTCCGGTAATTTACATTGAGGAAAAGTGGCAAAGATAAAGTGTATATTATAGTCCATGATTTGGAGGTGTTATCATTATTTCTAGATTACTAAATTCAGATTGTTTGAATGCGCGAAACATTGTGCATCAAAGAAGTTAAAAATAGAAGAGTAAAGAAAATATTAGTAAATTCATTTATTTTCTTACCACGAGTTCTTTATCACAACAATCGCCAATGTATTTTATAAAAAAATTTTCGAATATCGAATTTTGAATTTTCGTAAAGCAAAAACAAAAAAGTATCACTTGGAACGAAAATAGCGATGAACGGACATTCAAATATTCGCGCACTTTTCTCGGCAACCCAGTAGCTTGCGTCATCTTTCGGCGAAACGAGCAGCAAGACTTTGAGCGCCAGAATTATATTTGAATCATACCGGTGAATACGTTATACGTATAGCACTACAAAGCGGAAATTTTATCGAATAATATTAACTATTATTATTGGGCAACAAAATATTAGTATTAATTATACTAATTTATCGTTATTAAACTTTTATATCGTACAAATCAATAAGTAAATAGTAAACTCGTGAGTAAGAAGCGTCTAACTATGTTTGCCTTTTTCTACTTAATTTTAATTGATAGATCTATTTTTTATTAATGTTAACATGCAAGTTAAAAATAAAGAATAATGTTATAAACAAATTCTATGCCTAAGCTGTTATAAATTAGCTATACACTTCTTAGCTATTAAGCTGGCGAACCGCTCTATGATTTTGAATCGGATGGGTAGAATTCGAAAGCGAATTAATTGTAAGATTAATTAAAGAAAACAGCAAATTAAGATTGAGGAAGCCACGGGCCAATGAATTGGCATCAGCGGGTTTTTAAATTCAATACATATAAAAAGATATTTTTTCTAATGTCAAAACGAGGTATAAAGCATTTTTCCATATCCCCAGCTGAAACATATTTCACCTACCTTTGAAAGGGAATACACATTCTGTTAAATTCTTATATATTAAATTGTCATTATTTATAATCTAATTTCTAACGTTTGATAAAATCCAATGTATAAAATTTGTTAAGACCGAGCGAGCGTCAGCAAGTCAGGTAATCTTGGCTAGTTAAAAAATTATAATAATAAAAATAGCAGTTGAACGCGTGGTTCAAATCAAATAACAAAGTAAAATTATTTTTGTTAGATTTTGGAAAAATAAAAAAATATGAAGACGTTTATTATAGGGTAAATAAATCAGTACATTTGGTGCAGAACACATTTATTAGATATCATACATTCATTGCATTGTTTATCCTAAATATGTGTACAATATAGTCGAGTGACTTTTTTGTTATTCTGGGTACATAATATTGATGCATTCTCGTTAGATTTTCACATTTCATTCCTCCGCTAATTACAACGTATAGGGTTATTATTCGCATAGCAGAATAAAATCTATATTTTTTGTTCGCGTCACACTTTTTTTTTCAATCTCTCCCCCATGCCGTGGTTAATCGTGTTTTCTCGGTTTTTTAGGCTTCTCATTTTCGCTTACAAAATATATCTGTATTATTATATGTATGTACCTTTGAGAGTCATGTATTAACTTTATCCTGCGATTATTAAGGCAATGCAAAACAGGTAAAATTAGGTCGTTTAGTTTTCTTTTTTTTTAATTATTTTATTTTGCTTTTCCTTCGCCTCCTCTTTCGCTCTGACGTCATGATCATCGCTTTCGATAATAGATAGAACGGGAAAAATCTTTAGTTGAATCTTTTACGTAGTTGATTTTACTTTTAAAATATTTCTCTTTCGTTTCTCACCTTTGCTTTACAGTTATATACTATTTATTATCTTTTGTGATTAGATTTGCCTTCGTAGTCTATACAGGAATTAACCATTCATTTATTTTTCTCTTGGTACGACGTAAATATTTTTCTGTCTAATAAATCTATTGTTTCACATCTGTTCAATAATGTGTTTCATCTCTCCGAAGTGAATTTATTTTCAAATTCAGCATCATTAATCGTCTTATAATAATTGTCTTTGAAATAAATAAATGAGTGGGAAACTCCATTATTCGGTTCGTTTACTCATTTTATTAAAAGTTCCTCGCGACGTTAAACAGATATCGAATGGAATTTCCATTCGACGTCTTTCGCTAACTTTCCAAGAGTTGGAATTAAGAAACTTTGCATGTACTAACGACCGTCAATGTTTCGTTTTGTCTCTTCTCTCTCGCAATTACTTGCTTCCATTCTCACTTATTACTCGGTTTGGTTCAGAGATTTTTTTTGTTAAGGCTGTATACGAACGCATTCCGAAAAGGGGAAAAACTCTTTTGCATCTTTCTTCTTTCATTTTCTCTTGTTCAAATTGTACACAATTCTCGTCTGCATCGTCACAATCCGACTAACATCTTTTTCACTCGTTTCCGTTTCATGTACATGTATAATATATTTATACGTAATACAAAAAGTGTCGAGAGTCGAAGTTTATATCTCTACTAATTGTTTCTTATTTTTTCACTTTTCTAATTAAGACTTTCGTCGCGGCGTTCCTGAAACGCGCTCTCAGCTATGTATACAATGTAATCTTTTTACTTATATATCTTTTTTTTAATCTCTTATTGTTTTTTTTTCTATACAATTATAAATTGGTTTTACAATTATACGTGTTACATATAGTACAATATTAAATTGAAAGTATAAATGAAAAAATTATCGAGGAACGGACTTTCGAGTAGGTTTGGTCTTATTTGTTCAAACGGCAATACATGCATGTAAATCTTACAGACTAATTTTTATAATAAACATCTTGTAAGTTTAGAACCATGCTGAAATATTCACTTTCCAGTCAATCTTTATGAAAATCGTCTTTAAAAAAAAAAGTAATTTATATAATATTGCATTTATCTAAATTATATTATGCTTAAAAAGTTATTTCATAAAATTAAAACGATTACCAGATTGGTAATGGTGACTTAATATCCCATTTATCTTTAGAAAGAGAAGTGTCGTAAAATTAAACTATAAAGATTGACTAGAAAATGGAAAGTTTTTAAAATTGACTTAAAATCAGGTATTGTTTTAAAATACCTTGTAAATCCTTATAATTAAATACTTAGAATAATATAGGCTTTTATTCAAACAATTCTTTTACAAAGCTCTGAATGGAATCATACATTCACTTACATCATTCACTAAATACACTTTTTAAACTATCTATAAGTTGATTGTTTATATGATTGTCCGAATTTCATTCGCAATTAATGATTTTTGAGATAAATACTAGTTAACGTATCTTGATTCTTCAACACAAGGACGAATAAACTAAGCTAATCAATTAAAGTATAGAAGAACTTTAGCTTATCCCTAAAAATTTTATACCTATAATTTTTTTTTTAATCATAAAAAACATTTTACTAAATAGTAAATTTACAACCACTTTTGCGTACGTATAAGTTTCGATTGTTTAGTCAAATAACGACCAGACCTACTTTTGTTTTCATTTGAAATCTGCATAAACTATACACGTGTATAATGTAGGAAATACTTTGCATCAGTTAACGTTTATCGTTCTATTCTACAATCGGACATTCATATATTTTTAAGTCTTTGAAATTTCAGCCCAAAAGTATTTCAGCCGCCTAATTTTTATCAATTACCGATAAAAAAATCTATTACTTTCTTATCATTAGACTGGAGAGAAAAAACGATTCTGAATGTCAAAACATTTGAGAATTTTGTTCGTTACTTTTCAATGCTTAACTTGAAGTTGTTCAACGATGTCACGAATGTACTCTGTACTCGAAGTCGGCGTTAAAAGTAATCTATATTTAAAGGGATTTTCTTCCTCTTGCCAGCGGAGGAAAGTCAAGTCGTAAATGCAATATTTAAAGGTTTGAAAGAATTCTCGAAATTGGCACTCATGTAAAAAAATGAATCATCCATACTCAAGTGAATGTACATCGCAAATCTTTCGAGAACAAATTTTGAATCTCTCCGCCTTGCGTCGATGTGACTTCAATTTCTTATAGTCGTTTTTATTTTCTTGGACGAAATCTGCCGTTACGCGTATATATTATCTTGCAAACGAAAAACTTCGATATAGGACACACATTTTTCCAACTGTTTTCCTCGCGCTTTCCTCGATTCATTCCCTCGCCGATTGTCAATTGCTTAGACAGTGAATCTTAATTATTACTTTATTTTCATGGTTTTTATTTATTTTTTTTATTTCATTCGAGACGAAACAGCAATGCTCCTGCCGCGCGTGGAATTCCACAAAGACGACGTTCTTTTGCGATTTTCTTCGGCAACGGCCCGCTCGTGAAACACATATTGTATATACTTTCGTTTGAGTTTGTATCGAAAAATTTACAATTCGCACTTTTTACTGCAAAATAGATATTGCAAACAGAATTTTAAACATCTCGCGATAACGAGTGGCGCAATTAAAACTCACGGGAAAGCCTACGAAATCGGCCTATAAAGTGCGAACCCTTCGTCGTTGTCGAGGCGAAAATTCGAAGCTGTCACTTCAGCCGCATCAGCAGCAGTAAAACGTTTAACGAGCGCGCAATAAAGAATACTTAGCAGAAAAGCTGGGGATCGTCTTTCGGCTGCACCTTCCACGCGCGCCAGTCGTTCTTAACATTAAGGACACTTAACTTTTTAGCTGCCTTTTTTCTGTGTGTAAGTGTTCGTGTATATGTTTTGCGTCTGCACACGCAGTGCGTTTTTTTAATCCATAGTCACATTAATCAATCTACTACGTTCCATAATGTTTGCGTTTACTTTTTTTATCTTTTTCTTTTTATTCGCATGCTCAATAAGTCGCAGATATAATTATCGCAGTAATGGATAGCAATGATAAGTAACGTTTATTAAAGTTTCTTCTCTGGGGTTTTCTTCCACTTGGGTTATACACACTGTCGCTCTTTCTCTCGCGCCGCCTTTTTAACGTTAATGATTGTATACGTTAATCACATTGATTTACTAATGATTGTGTTCGTACATCTTCGATATCTTTTTTATTTTATTTTTTTTTATATTTATCTCTTTATATATACGTATTCTTCGACGCGTTGTAATATCGATTGTCATCTATATTTTACACATTATTTATTTATTTATTTATTTTTTTGTTTCTCCCTCTCGCCACACTTTATTATTTACTTGAGGAGTTGCGTGAAACGAGATTTCGCGAACCGTGTGATCATTTTGTTTGTCTTTTTTTTTTATTTTCGTAATACTGACAGTATTAGGTATTTATTGCTTTTCACGACACTCGACGTTTTAATACTGGCGGGGGGGCGCCGGACGATTTGGCATCGGTATATTTCGTGGTCAGCCTCGTACGTGAGTATTTTGTCCTCTCTTCTCCGTCGTCGGCTTCACCTTCACTTTAAAATCTCGTTCCACGTCGTCGTTTCCCATGCACACAACACACATAATTACAACGAAGTGTGGAACTTGTCCATTATTATTTTCAGTTTTTCTTTTGTTCAAGAGAGTTCCGAACATGGCGAATCGGTATTATACTGTACATATATATTTCTCTTCTCCGTACGTCTCTCCCGAGATTCGTGTTTCACGTGTAAACTAGGTTTTCACCCGCCGAGTTTTGCGTTACGTTTGTTGAGAAAAATAGCTCTTCTTTATCGTCATCTTATTTTTTTCCCTTTTTTTCTTTTAACACATCTGGGATTGCATATTGTTTATCGTTTGTCGCTCGAAGCTGTACAGCAAAAAATAAATCGTTAACAGGTAACAATTTTCGCTAACAATCGACATTATACATTCTTTTTAAAATATTTCATTTGATCATCGTCTTGCTGCTGGAGTTAGATTTGCTTAAAACTTCATGAAACATGTATAACATTTTTGATAAATAAAATTTCTCTGCTCCAAAATAGTTCTGTGATGCTACAGTAAGAACACTTACAAAGATTCTATGCCAGCATAGAAACGGGATGAAAATTTGGAAACATGCGTCACATCAACTATGGGATAGTCGCTTTAGACTCTTTATTTTACTGTTCGATTCATAAATTTTGAAGAGTTGATGAAAACTCAAAACAGCTGATTAATTTAATCAATCTCTCAACGATTTCTATAAGCATATTGTATACGGAGAAAACATTCGGTAAAATATTCATTTGTCTCGTCATAGTACATTGGTATAATTGCGCGCATACTCGATATAGCTATACACTGTGTAAATGTCTAGTAGATAAATAAATATCTCTATATTGTTGCAGGTACAAAAGCCGTTTTTTTTTCTTTAAAATTTGCGTAATCGTGTGTTTGTCGGTTTTTTTCCCTTTCTCGTTTCGAGTTACTCGAATATTCCCTCAAATACACTCTGTCAAACTTTTTCTGGTTATACAAATATTATATATTTCGCAAGATTTTGATGTTCCGAGTAATACGCGGAAATCCATTTTATTTTCCATCAGCTCTATTTATACTTTTTTTTTAACTTTCGTCTTGCTAGTTTGTCCCGTTGCTCGTTTCATTTTATTTAGGACACGCGATACCTTAAGACGGGACGAAGGAAACGATATTATCGTCGAAGTTCATATTATGCTTTTTTTTATCACAGAAAGAGAAAGTATACAGAAGTTTAGAAGACTTATACTTTTTTTTTTCACTACGAGTGCGCGATCGGATACTCGTTAAGAGAGGCAAACGACTTATATAAAATTTAAGATTTTTTTCGATCGATATTGTGCATATTATGTCTTTTTTTTGTCATCTTTCGCTGCACGCGAAATTTTGATACTTTTTGTGAATGTTTTACTTACAGAGACATTTTATTACGTATTTGGAATATGTTATGATTTAGTTATTCACTGGATGATCTGTGACTAAATCCCTAAAATTATGGCTCTGCTATTGTCACATTTGAGTTGCTTGGTGTTTAGTTCCTTTTTTTATGCTAAACTTTTGTCTGGTTCTTTTAACGTCCATGATGCGCAGGGAAATTATAAAAGATATTGTTGGTTGCAGATGCTATATTTATAATCTGTATGTGCAAATTTTACAGTTACAAAATTATCAAATGTGACAATTGCAGAGAGAGATGTTAGGATCCACTTTGATTTTCTGTGATATGGAAAAATTTTGTATAATTACAAGTTTTATAATCGCTTTATAATTTCAAATCTTTAGAGTCAAAATTTTCATTTAACCGTTAGAAGAAGAAGATTTATAAGAGAAACTTTAACGATATTTGAAATAATTAATCAGTTTCGTAGTAGAAAAATTTTCAACATTATAATTAGATTCTTTTGCAAAAAAAAAATTACGCAAATGCTTTGGAGGGCCTTGCAAACTCTGCTTTTATCCTATAAGTCAATTTACTTGTTTAAACATTTTTAAATCCATAGTTCTATTTCAAATTGTTAAATTTATTTTCAAAGCATCCTTAACAGATTTTTTAGTTTGAAAACTATGATATTATCTTTTGTAATACATTTTCTTTAACAATGTCATTCAAACTATATCCAATTGTGTGGATTCATTTTAGAGCCACACGTTCGTTACCCCTATACTATTGAAACTTAAAGTAAGTAACGTTCATATCAATATTCAATCTATATTTTTCTGAAAACGCGTTTGCCTCTTTTGGCATATATACCTAACCCATACCAACGTCGTGAAAGACCCTCGCAAGCTAGCGGACGACACGATACAGCGTAATGAGACAACGCAGATCGCATCGACCCGAGGAAAGAACAGGACAGTGATAGTAGAGGATAGATTATTAGATAATAGATCGTGAAGATTGACTTTCGCATCCGAGTGATGATTCATATACTCGCACACATCGACTCGCCCTATCGCGCGCTTATAATATTATAAAAGCTACCCTTAAAAATTAATGATTGTTGATGCAGTATAATTAGAATTCAGCAATTGACGGGAGAAGTGTGTACGTGTATGTATATATTATACGCCTGTCTTTGTTGTATGATGTGTACGTGTTCGATATAGCCTGCACAGTCAGTGTGTCTGCTTTTCCCTCCCCTTTCATGAACCGCAATGTTTCATTCATCGTTTTTTCTTTCTTTTTCTTTCTCTCTCGCGCGCGCGCGCACTTAAACCGCCCGGACGCTAGTAAAATTACAAGTACCAATTAATCTAGATTTATTATCACCTAGACTGACAGAGTGCGCATAATTTAACGATTGCCACCGCGCGCTCGCCTGCGTCTTTTCATCGTGCACTTCTCCCCCCTCTGGCTTTGCCTCCTAATATATTTTTCTGCTCCTTTTCCGCCCCTTTTCTCTTTTGATTCGTTTGATAAAACCCGTACCCGGGAGTATACACATATATATTTATATATTATATATGCTCTCACCGCTCGTTCCTCTCGTCGCGGTATATGTATATATACTCGCTCGGGCGTGCGATATGGATCGATTGTCTCCGCGGTGCTTATTACAAACGACGTGCGCGTGTGTATATACGCGAATTAGGCTTTCGTGTGTAACTTATTTTTTCTTCTTTCTTTCTCTCCTTCTCCCTTCGAGCACAGCTCAGCAACTTTTTTTTCGTTCAATTAAATACAAGTATGTACAAATCATTTATATAGAAGTAATGCCCGCCCACCTTGT
This sequence comes from Torymus flavipes, assembly GCA_030522905.1. NCBI lineage: Eukaryota > Metazoa > Arthropoda > Insecta > Hymenoptera > Torymidae > Torymus > Torymus flavipes. The sequence goes on from JAPYZO010002053.1 coordinate 16,854, forward strand.
ATTTATATACAGTAAGAGTGTGCCTTGTATTTTTACGCCTTTCTTCGTCTTTTTCTTCCGTTTGGAATAGAAAAACTTTTACTGCGTATAAACACATGCAAGTGCTTTTTAAAATGCCCGTAAAAAAGTTTTTGGGTTGATTTTTTTTTTCTTTGGTATTCACATTCTAAAAAGCACACTCAAGATCTTTAATAATACTTGATGAATACTTAGCAGATATATAACTAATTGGTGAAAATTACCAAAATTCCTTACTTAAATAGTAAATTACTAAAAGTCGTCCAAGTCGTAAACTTCAAATAATAATAATAATAGACTGTACTTTGAGTTTACAGACATATTGTCAAAGGAATGTAAAATCTCCATGTCACGCAGACCTTTCCAGCGTTATTTTTTTCGTAGAATAATACATGTCCAAAGTTTTCAACTCTAAATAAAGACAAAATATACCTTAATAAAACAGTACAATGGTAACTAAACCAAGAGAAAAAAAAAACTACCTAATAGCAGATGACTTAAGTCGAAGAATCAATTCATTTGTTGCAGATGATTGATTTTGTCAGTTTAAAATCTGTTTATGATATCTCGTTTCAAAAAGCTTTTCTCCGAATTATTGTTCTACCATTGCCAATCATTTTCTACAATGTTATTTAAATCATCCACAAAAGTACGATGATACATTCTTCAGATACCTTCAACACTGTATGACTCTACAAAAAAACGTTGGCAAGGTAGATTCCTTTCTCACATTCCTCCCACCCCCACCTCAAAAGTACAGTTTACCATTATACCAGCATCGCACACTTTAATCCTTCCACACTATCATCACCATCACCATCGTCCTCATCATCATCTTGACAATCATCAACACTCGATCCGTCGACACTTGTTGACGTACTTGCAGGAGCGCCGTCGTATATATATCCGCCTCATGTCGTCGTCATCCGCGACGAGAATCCCGGAAGTTTGGTGGTTGGATGGTGTCTTCATATGGTAGTATAATCAGGCGTCACACTACCTATGCGTGTATATATATAATTATTTATATATATTACTGTACACATCAGCCACCTCAGTTCGATCTCACGAGTAGTCGAGGGACGCGCGCGTCCTGCGCCTGTCTCAGAGGATAACCGAGGAGCTCTCGTGGTGCTCGAGCTGTATCTCCACCGGCTTATGACCGTCCAGAGAACAGTTGGTACTGCAACAGAAAGCGAGAGGGAGCCGGGTGACAGAGAGGCGCGGCCAGTTGAACCCCCGGCGATAAAACACCCTTATTTTTTCTTTTGCTTTCTCACGGTGGCTGAGATTGATGCGCGCGCGCGCGCGAGAGCGGTGAGCTGCTTTCTGAATGCCTTAAGAGCGACATCGCTGCTCGCGGTTGAGGGAAGCTTATTAAATTAACGTGAATACTTGTTAGTCTGAAGAAAGTTTTGATTCGATAAAAAAAAAAGAAGAAGCGTTTTTGAGTTCAAGCGGCTGTGACTTGTTGTTTATACACATTTCTACGTGGAAGTTTTGCTAAAAAATGCTCATGGAAAAAAAAAACGATTGGCTAAAAATGTCTCACTAGTTCAACTGCTTTATCGATTTATCTTACCTATGCTGAACAGATGGGATATTTTTAACTAATTAGTTGGCAATCGTTACCAATCATTTTTGCCATTCTTAGAAATATACAATTTAATGTGTAGATTCATTTATTGAAATATTTTGTTTAGTCTGATGTAGAATATGCATAAAAAATAACAAAAATAACGAATTGGTATTTGTTTGTGTCTACTACGAGCAATGTAATTAAAATGACTGAAATGCAGATACTACTTTATCAGCAAATATTCACGTTAATTAAAAAAGTTTAGCACTGATTGTTCTTCATAATGGAATTTTCCATTATAATCAAATAATCCACGCTTTCACTCAAGAGATCCAGAAAGTTTAATTTTTGTTTGGCGTATGTGCGCTTCGCAATATGTTAACAACATTTGTTGAAATTAAAAGTCTGTTTTGCAGAATCATCGCTTTTATAACTAAAATTAAAGCTGTATTTAAAATGAAATCAATTACTGATGTGTATTTTTCCTATACAATAATATAAAGTCAAGTTGATATACATATACTGAAAATATGTATTTACCATGCAATTTTTTAGGCACCACAACTAATGAGATGTAATTATTTGCATTGAATGGAATAAAAGATGAACGTACTTGTTATGTGAGAAACAGGTAAATATTTAAATAGCATGTGGTCATGAACATGAAATTACTGCTTACGCAAGTGATAAACAATCAACAAAAGCGAATATCATCAATATAGATATATATATATATATATATACACGAATGATATGATGATGTGCAGGAAAATTTAGTGACTCACACTAAAAGAGAAAGAAGTAGGAACAAAAGCCCTGTATATAACCTCGACATTGAAAGACATAATGAAAGACCCACGACAATTTCACAATCACATAAATTAAGCTATTTAAGATATAATTAAAATTTTCATTTAACGAATTACTGATAAAAAAAGGCAAAGCGACAAGAAAGAATTATTTTCTCGCTCTTAGCAATTTCATTTGAGCTTATAGCAGTCATCACATCCTGATGAAAATATACACACATAGTCACGGCTGGTTTTCCTTAATTATTTGAATAAAAGGGCCCATAAAAAAGAACGTACTTTTATAACTCTTTTACGAGTCTCGAAACGCAGTTACATTGCAACACCGGACGTACAAAGGTAAGCTTTTATTTACTTTGAAGCAGAAAGAGAGAGAGAGAGAGAGAGAGAGAGAGAGAGCGAGCCCCGTGGGGTTTTAAATTCATTTAAGTAGAAATCGATATACGCTTTTTTATCATCACTAACATCACGGGGACTTTCGTTATTTACCCTTTAACTTTTCACAAGAAAATGTGCAATAACCCATCGTCATCGTCGTCATCCCTATATCAAGGCACAAAAAAACGCACAACGTATATATATAATTTGATATACTTTACAGCAGCCAAATAAAATAAAAGCTCAGCACATGTTGTATTTATAGCCCCATCGAAGCACGATCGCGTGATTTCGATGCGAGGAGAGAGAGAGAGAGAGAGAGAACAAAAAAACAACAGAGGCGTAGGAGAAAGGACAAAGGGCGGCTCCTTTTGATATTTAAAATTGCGAAGCGCACAGACGATAGCGCGTCATTCTTGTGCTTGCAGCATCCTTTGACGTCGCGCGCGAAGAGCAAGGATATATAGACAGAGAGCAAGAGATCACGCGCGTGTGTTTATCAAGAGGCAAAGATCACAGCCGATATATATATATACAGCGCGTGTATATATGTGTGTGTATGGATGTATATACGTAAGCACCCGCGCTTATAAATAAATCCATATACATATATAATATGGTTGAGTTGTAAATTGTAATTGTTGTTGTTGTTTGTA
>JAPYZO010002054.1:0-16460 GCA_030522905.1 Torymus flavipes
GAATAAGTCAAAAATCGCTAACTGTTACGAATAATTAAAAAAATCGACTATATTTTCTAATGAATATTCACTTTTTGAATCACTGAATATTGCATATTCACTAGAAAATTAGTCGACTTTTCACTTATCCGCACCAGTGATCGACTCTTCACTTATTCGTATTTAGAGTATATACAACAATCAAATCGAATATACACAACACATCACACATATTACTCGGTCATCAGTTTCTCCTGCAGGACTTTGGTGCCGAAGAGGACGATCTGTGACTCCTCGTTCAGCCTGACGATCGAGTCCGGTACGCGATTGTTGAGAAAGTGCAGCATGGACGGCGAGTGGGGCGCCGGCATCAGACCGTCACCGGTCTGCAAGCCGAGCGCCCGGTCGTGCATGCCGGCCGCGAGGTCGCGACCGTGGCGCAGATAGTCCTTGACGAACCAGAGTGGCACCGGCTCCGCGTCTGCGTATGGTCAGAAACATGCGACCGTGGTTAATTGCGAGAGAAAGAGGTAAAAAGTGGTGTGGATTGTCGGTGGTTTCGATCGGGTGATTTCAAGGTTGGAAGGTGGTGCCCAGTGGGCCGGATAGAGTGATTTCGTATGACGGGCTGTATGACAATGGTTGATAGTTACGATTGATATACTCTGATAGATGCAAATTGTATTTAGTTATGTTAAGCAACTTTTTTAAGAGTATTTATGTACAGTGTAAATGTAAACTTTGAGGAGATTGAGAAGAAATTTTTTTTTAACGTGTCTGGATTCTTTAACTTTCTTATGATTTTGAAATGTAACTATCTGCAATCTGTTACAAAAGCCAAATGACTCTTTACCAAACCTTAACGATTGTCGTGTTAACCAAAAGAACAAAGGCATTTAATTATTATACTGTTTGAGTGCTCGTTAAAATTTGATCGATTTCACTTTATTCAAATAAAATAGGATAGTATAATTAAATGCCTTTGTTCTTTATGTTAATAAGAACAATTTAAGCTCTAATAAAATCATATGAATTTTCAAGAGCTTTGACAACTTTCAGTAATATAAATTTTTATAAGTAAACCTATTGAAACATATGTAATAACTAAATAGTTATAGCTGTATTTAAAAAAATTTATTAAAATTATGATAATAGTACGTTTAGATAGAAGTACGCAAAGCTGGCTGTTTCCTAGCTTATAGTTTGTTTTGTAATGCACGCGAAGTTAAATGCACAAAATAAGTACAAATTAGTTTTACATTTTTCTAGTAAATACCTCCTAATGGACAAAGTGTCTGAAAGGTTTAAGCTTGTGATCTCGAAATAAAAGATTGAAAAAATTTATAAATTATTTTTAAAATCAAAGAATGGTGTAATATGAAGAAAATGTAATAATTCTTTTAATTTGATTAATAGTACCTCTAGGAGTTACAAGATCCAGGCGTAATCTCCGACAATTGGGTATCGTCGAATTTTCGGTACAATTGAGGCTCAAATCAATGAATTTATCGTTTTCAAAATCTTTAAAGTTATAAAGTTTGTTAACGTCCTCCCAAACGGCACCAGATTTTCCCGTTATCTAAAAAACAACGCAATCATTTAATAGACTCTAGTCATAAAATTCAAATTAACCCTTTCAGTCACGAAACAATATACTTCTATCGATTATTATTCATGCTTTTTAATCGCGAGCAAGTTGCCTTTTGAAAGTGAAATTGTGAAATTAGCTTTAAAACATCGATCGTAATTTACAAAGCTATCCGTTGTCTCTTTATACAAACATTTTACGTAACCGCTGAATACACGCATAAACATGGAAATGTAAATATTTAGTGTAAACTGACTTACCAAACACGCTTGTAAAACATTAAATATAGTCATAAAGCGAAAATTTACATCTCTTATATTCCCGATAAATCTGGTGTCCGTTTTGTACGGTGGTGACTGAAAGGGTTAATAAGTAATAGATATATATTTCATGCAAATCTTTTATTAAACCAATACATAACAGTACATATAAAATACTTGTAAAAATCAACGATCTTTTTTCTTAACCAGCCTCATAGTATAAAAAGTAGCATACAAAAATCAACGATTACAACAATCATGGTAAAAAAATGAACAAACGAGCAAGTGTTGTCATCACTTGATATTAACCTTATTCTGCACCTCATCCATTTGCTCTAAATGGTAAATGTTGCCCTTTTCTTCGGCTCCTTTTCGCTTCGTTCTACCTGAAAATATCTTCTCGTTCCTCTTGCACAGGGGACACGTGTTACCCACAATGGGATCGTACTTGCCGCAGGTATCGCAAAGTCCACGGGAATAGGGACTGGAATGACCCACATAGTCTCCGTAAAGTTCCAAGTCATAGAGCCTAGGGTCATCGTTAAGCATCTGTCTTGGCGTGTCATAATTCACATAATCGAACCCGGCGTTGGACAACAGCTCGGGTGTTATTTCTTCGTTATTACGCACAGATGTCCTCAGGTAATCTTCAGCATCCTTGTACCTGTATCCCTTGAGTATCTCAAATTTACCACCGACATCTCCTGTGACACCTTCGGTGACCTTGTTGACCAGATCGATAGCCAAGCCCAGAACACGTTTGTCGAAGTCGGGGTCCGCCCTACAGCTTACCTCGCTCCTGGTCTCCATTGCCAACCTGCGAATCATGGCAGCGGCTTCTTCGATCGCCAGGTCCATGATCATCCTTCGCTCGTAATCTGCAGTGGAGCTTAAATAACCCTCCAGTCCCGCAGTATTCCCCGCGTACGGGTGGCCGTAGCCATAGGCACTCGCACGGCTATCCGCTGATGCGTAGGCATGAGCATGACCGTGACCGTAGCCATGATCATGGCCATAACCCGCAGCGCCATCGGTATGCGTCGACGCGGATACGTGCGAGGACGTTTGAGTACCAGCGTCGATACTGACTCCGTCGGTAGTAACTGAAGAAGCTGCTGATGCTGCGGATGAGGCTGATATTTCAGCGTCGCGCTTCATCGCGGCATCCGCTGATGCTGACGCTGACGCCGACGCTGACGCGGACGACGCTGCCGAGACGTGGGACCCTCCAACATGGTTGCCACCTGAGCATCCGCAACCGCATGGTCGATGCACGAGCTCGATCAGCGCATCCTTCTTCCTGGACATCCTCAGTGCTGACTCAGCAATGTGATCTGCTAGCAAGCGACTCTTCTCCATGTATCGGAGCTTGTTCTCCTGAAGTTTGTGACCGAGAAGGTGGCCACAGTGGCGAGATGAACGCTCGTCGCCCGCGGCATCTTTTGCTTCTTTACCATCTTCGCCGAACTGCTTGCCGTACTGCTGGTAGAGCTTCTGAAGACGGACCAAGGCATTATAGTACTGTTCGTCCTTCTCGAACTCGGTGAGTTGGTTGCGATAGACTGGGTCCGTGGATAGATCCGCGAAGTCGTCGGGCGATAGATCGAATATTGCTCGTTTTATCTGGAGGAATAGGATTACGAAGATTAATTTTCTTGGGTTTATTTGAGAGATATAGTATATAAGCAAATCTAGGGAACTTTTTGGAAACTGCAAAATTTCAGATTGAAAAGGCTAAAAATCAAGTTCTTTATAATGCATGTGATTGAACCAAAGCTTAAAATGTTTATTTTTCAATAGGGGAATAAAAGAAAGTTTTAATTATTATAGAAAATGATTTTTTTTTCGTTTTTGTGCATAGCAAATTTGTATAGCTTTTTTATAACAAAAGCTTTAATTTAAACCCTAGTGCATTTATGTTCCATAAAAAATAGCCCAAAAGTTATCTTGAAGATTTAGATAATATAGAGATTCTTTACATACATGTCTTTGGAATCTGAAATTTTATAGTTCCCAAAAAGTTCAAAGTTTATGAGATTGGCTCATACGTCTTATCGATTAGTGATATTTTTCTAATTATTTTTGTACAATTTGCATATTGTAATTTATATTTTAAGTTCTAGTATTAATTGTACGTAAATTACTACACTAAATATTTCTTTTCAAAAATCGTAAAATACCATCCTTGTTTTATGTAATGAAAAAAATGTTAACGTTGATAAATTATGAAAATGTGTAATAATTATAATTTTATAACACTTTTAAAAAAATAATATAAAATATGTTCAAAAATTTAAGCCTCTACATCGATGGAACTAAAATATTTCTATACTATATAACTCAATAACAATTCATGCAAAATCTCACCTCATCGAACTCGTGACTGTGCGAATCGGAAATCTTCCTCTTATCCAGTCTCGTTCGAGTCTCGAGATCAGCCTGTACCGCCGGTAAATTCGCCTGATCCTCTCCAAATCCGTCCTTCAACAACTTACGATCGTTCAAATTCGGATGAACGCGGTAGCTCGACTTCGGATTCTGAAAGATGCTCGCCTTGTCGCAGGTTTTCGGCTCATCCTTGCCTCTGTTCATCACCTCGTAAAATTCCTTATCGACAGGATTCTTAGCATTGATTCTATTTTCCAAACTTTTTATCAAGTCGTCGATGTCCAGCTCGCTGAGATATTCCGCGCTGAAGTAGTCATCGGCGGTCGATTTGGGCTTCGCATCTTCGGCACTCGCACATCGATTTATTAGGAGGATTAATAGAAGTGTCAAGGGAACTTTGAACATTTTACGGTGTGTTGTATATATTTTGGTCAGATAAACGTATGCGCGCGCAAATATCACAACATTTCGTTAATTGAAGAGAGAAACCGTGCAAAGCTACGCTTGGCAGTGGAAAATTGAACTTGACGCGATATCGAGTGGAGAAGAGCCAGTCAGCGTGCAACTGACAAATCGAGCGATGCCGGCAGCCTAAATATTTCACCGACGCAGCGTTTTTTTTCGAACGAGCGACTTTTCGCGATGCGTGTTGTGTAAAGCGTAAGAAAGAATGCGGACTATTGACGATATCGCAATATACTTTTCAGAATGAGGATTGGGGAAAACATTTAACTCGTAAATATTTGTTGCTTTTTTTAAGTTTTCTTAATTAAGTGATTCAATAGATGGTATTATTTTGAAGAAATATTGTGTGATTTTTAAAATATTTCTGTGGTGAAAGTTTATCTGTACAAACTGACGAATAAGCTAGAAAAAGGGGTGAAAATTTGTCTAATTTATCGATTAGATAGCATGCTTTCAAATATTATTTATCAGTTTGTAATAGATTAGGAATGTAATGACAACCCCGAAATATTATTCGCATTTAATTTAATTAGTAATTTGATTTAAGATGAAAAATTATGTAGATTTAGTGGATATAACATTATCGAAATATAATTTTTTTCCTTCTAATAAATATATGAAATAAATAGAAGAAAATAGCGAATCAGCAATGGTTGAAAAAAATGTGTCTATGTATTGCCCACTTCCAGTAAATCTACTTATTCACTAAATAAATAATTCGATCGATCTCTATTAGGATTATGAAGAATGGGAAAGGTAAAGAAAAAGCGTGCAATTAATGCCATTTTCATTTATTCCATCTCTTTAAAAATTATGTTTACAATAGAATTAACAGACTAAAATTAATAATACACAATAATTGTTATTTAAAGAATTATACAAATTTGCTTCAACATATTAACGAGTACTTAAAATCAAAGAAAATGGTCAACTTCATAATAATATCTACACATTTATATACTCATAGCAATCGCTTATCAATTATTATACGTACTTATTTAACATTTTCGTTGAAAAAAAATCTTATAAAGTATATAATACTCAAAAAGTTAAATAGTAAAAATTTTCTCAATGTACAATATAATTACAACTTTGATTGCGTGAGTGTGAACAAAAAAAAGATTATGGATGATCGATGATGGCGACGACCCCGTATACAATTAAAACCTAATAAAAAAAACATAATTTCGAACCTGGCCCTCGGCGTAACGAGGGCCCGTTCGTTTGCGAACCATATTACACATAAAAAACAGAATTTTCCTAAATTTCAATTGATTTAATATTCGGCAGCACTGCCGTGCCCCTCATTACTTCTTCTTGTAATAGCTTGGGTAGCTAGAGCCCTGCACGTCGCGCCACAGAGACAGATCGATGGCTGGAAGCTCAGCGCAGTTCATCAGTGGGTTGCTACAAAAATTGAAACAAATATTGAGCATCTTCTCGTTTGGGAAAAAGTTCAGAGAATTTCGTTAAAGAGAGATTTTTCTTTTACCTTTCAGACACCTGTTCGAAACCTCTGGGCTGCATGTGCTGAATGTAGTCACCGTTGTCACAGAATAGCCTTGAAATACTAGCCTTACGGATCTCATACAGTTGCTCTGTAAAAACACGAATCATTTCACTGTAATAACTTTATTCGCATATCAAATAACGCGTATCTCCTTTCACTAAACATTCTCCCCCTTCTAAAATAAACTCCAGCCCTCTGCAAGAACCGAACAATAATTCCAAATTAATTCCAAATAACCCAATCAACGAGATCACCCCCCTTCGAAATCCAATTAGCGCTCCTCCATTATATGCTCGCGCTCTAGCCACTCCACGACTCCCTCCTATACACGTTAGAAATTTAATTAAAGAACAATGGCTAGCAGAGATAAAAGAGACACTCACCGATGGTGAAGGCGACCTCTGGATCTCCGGTCTCGTACCAGTAGCGATCTCCAACCCTCGTCCTCCAGAACTGCTCGGACAGGATGTTCAGGAACGTGGGTCCGCTGAGGGTACCAGGCACGTGACGCTCGAGTGAGCCACCGACTGTCAGGTCCACGTCGTCTGGGGTCTCGTATAGAGCAGCCAGCTTCTCGATGTTCTATACAGAAAATCACAGCCGTGTTATCTCGATATATCGCGGGAGTAATTAATATATGCGCGTGTATGTGTGTAATACGAACCTCGGGGGAGATGAGGTCGCCGAGTTCGGCCCATTGGTAGGCACGTGGGAGTCCGGCAAGTGCGCGGAAGTCGTTGTAGGAGCCGAGACCGTGGTCACGGTTCCTCTGGATGTCTATGGCACGAAGATCGTCACCGAGTCTGTTCCTGTTCCTGAACAGGTAGTTGGTTATCTAAAAAAACGAAAAAATTATTATCATTATTTTCATTAACCTTCGAAACGTTGCATATATATAATAGTCGGAACGACGACTGACCTCCTTGTCGAACCATGCGTCGACGGCCTCCTGGGGCTGGTATGCCATACCACGGCAGAGACTGTCCATGTTGTCGCCCTCCTCAATGACACCAGGTCGGTTGAAGTGGTCGCTCAGACGGAGCGCGTTGTAAGAGTAGTCGTAACGTGGCTCGTTCACCAGCCTGTCAATGTACACCGATGTAAAAAAAATTAAATAATTTTCACTGCGGCTTTGTAGCATGTTTATTATAAGCGCGGCAAATGTAATTAAGTTCGCGCTGATGACGGGCATTGTCGTCACACGCGCATACCTAGCGATTAAACGCAATCGACGCGCGACAATTCCAGCAATGTCGCGTAACTAAAATCCGGATAAAAAGTTGTAGCGCGACAACAAACTACTTGACTCCGGCTATAAAAGGACCGAGCGCTGTATAGTACAGTATATCGATCGTTTATTGCGTATTAATCAATACGAAACCCACGCTTATGTAAACGAATTGTACCCTATCACGCGGTTGAGATTGAAATGTTTTTTATAATAGTAATAATTACCCCGACCGCTTAACGAACCCTCGTAAACCAATGTTATAATACTCACAGCAGGCGGCCAGCGATGGCGGAGTGGAAGTAACGGAAGGCGGCGTTCGAGTGCTCGTTGATGGTGCTGGGGTCTACGCCCGCGTCGTAGTCATTGACCCATCCGTCGGTCTGGAATAAGACCTTGCGCTGGATGGCGTTATCCAAGCCTGAAAGAAAAACCCTTTATTATAATCGGTCATCCCAATACATGGATACTTTTTGGAAGGTGCGGCGATGTGTGAAACGTACCGATGAAGATTGGGAGCCACTCGTAGTAAGAGATCTGCTGGTGGATGGCGACGAGGATTCTCCTGGTCTCCTGGAAGACGGTCTCGTCGCTCCAGTGGGGGTTAAGACGGACGAGCTCGCCGGCGATGCGGTTGTGCTCACGGTGAAGGATTATGTGCAGGATGGTCAGCTGTGGGTTCTGGTTGACACGAACGTCACCTGGAAGAATAGAGGAGGCGATTCGTTTTTTTTTCTTGTTCATCTCTTTTGGGTTGTATTATTTTCTTTTTTATTTCGTCTTTGTTACGTAGGACGTAACAGGGTTGCATAGAATTTTCAGCCCGAAAAAAATAACAATGTTTAAGGAATGGAAAAATTTCAAAAATTGAGTAACCTTTTAGTCCTTTTGTTGATAAAAAAAGGCCAAAAGAATTTGTGTAAACAAACGTTTAGTCAAATTAGAGCTACTAATGGCCCGAAATGTGTATTATTATAAATATTGAAAGAAAAAGATAGAAGTTTAAACTTTGAAAAAAAAAACTATACATAACGGTTATTATAGAAGTAAAGGTTGTTTGAAAAATATAGGTCTCGGTTGATTTACAGGCATAGCGATTGGTGACTGCAAATACAACAAAAAACGCAAAGCAAGGGACTTACGCAGCATAGCAACATAGCACACTGCAGCAACCTTGAACGCCGGTAATTGAGTTTCCTAACACCTTCGTCCCTTCAAAACTTCAATACCGCCCGATGAATGACAGTTTAATTAACATTTTCTTAAAACCTTATTGAAGGTTTTCATTCCACTCCATGAGAAAGAAAGAAAAAAATCACGAGCTAATAGAGACATTAGCCAGTATTATATGTAAATCCTATACTTTCGCCGACAATTGCTCTCCGCACTTATCAATTATTACGCAACTCGAAGTCACACCATTAGGGGGAAAAAAAACGAGACAGGACATTCGTTTCGCGGATCACATTGTATTCAGAGCGCGTCTACCCATACCCAGCGTTTACGACTCGCGCGCCACGTTATACGATTTTTCCAAAGAGCCCATATAACGGCGCGCGCGGCTAACAAGGCGCTGCTTTTACGGCGCGCTATTGAAACGGGAGTATAAGGAAAAAAAAACGAGACGCGGGGGCCCCGTTTTAGATGTAATTTACGGCCGTCGTTAGAATATATGCGAGCGAATTCCACGGCGGGATTATATTACACGAACGCGCGCTCGCGTCATTAGAGCTTCTTTTTTAATATCAATTTGAAAATGTATACTTTCGCGCGTTCGGCGAACTCTATAGAATATCCGGGAATGTTACTACACGCGGACCCGAGGGGAAAAAGCTGCGAATGTTATGATATGCGCGCAGGGGCGTTATATCGAATCTGTTTCACAGCTCCGCGTGCTCAGAGTGTGTTATTAGAGTCCGAATGACGTTCGAAAGTTCGCGTTCGGTGTTATTCTTTCTTTTTTTTCAGACGCGCGGTTTAACTTTCATAAGGAAGTTCTTCTCAGTATATATATATACATCGGCGTCGTTTTTATAACACATTATATGAATCTTTCTGTGTGTGTGTGTGTACGCGCAATCGAATGAAAAACTTTTCTCACAAAATAATATTTACAAATGAGCGGGTACACGTGTGTGACATAATGGCATTAAGAGAGTCGTGCAATTATAACGGGAGGGGCTCAAACCTAGTTCACATGCTAGACAGAGACGGGAGATTGAGAGTGAATTAAAGCCGCAATAATATTGTATTATCGAATTATATACCTTCTCCCCGAATGCTTTAATTACATCCATTGAAAAAGTATATGGCATTAACGTCGCGCGCGTTACGGCGCGGAAAATTAATTTCAAGTCACGCGCGCGCACCCCCCCTCTATTATCATTATACACGTCGCATATGCGTTCATTATATACCCGGGGGCGATTATCAAATTAAAATATCAAAACCTAAAGCATTAACTATAAATTACACGCTCTCGTGCAGAAAAAAAAGGAAGCAAATTCTCAGCATCTAAAAACAATCAGGTATATCTCACGCGTGTACTTAAGTTTTAAACTTTTATCGCTTCTTGCGCCTTACAATTATACCCCATTGTTATACAACACCCGTTACGCCCAATCTTACGCGCCAAAAAATTTTCCCCTGAAAAATAAGAAGAATTGAATATAATTTATGAACACTCACCGGTAGCGTAGCAGACCTCGTTGGGTCCGTAGTTGTCACAGGCGGAGCTGTTGGCGGCTGCTGGTAGCCACTCGCGGTTACCGCGCACATCGGCGGCAAGACGTCCACCCACACCGGCACGCAGACCAGCGGCGACGGCGTCGCTCGAGCCGTAGATGATGGACAGGTCGAGGAAATGGGACACAGTAGTTGACTACAACACACACACACACAAGATTGTTTTATCGTTTATAATAAAATTATATCAGCGAAGGGCAGTGCTATACATAGCCTCTGGCTCTATCTTTTTTGTTCCCTTCATTCCACACCACACGCGGTGAACGGCTCTATAAAGCTGGTGATAATTGTTCCACGTGCCGACGGGCGTTACAGTTTTATATATACCAGCGCGCACACGGGTGTATAATTGAAGAATTACCAAGCTCATTTTACCCGCACGCAGCGCGAGCGATATTTCTCAAAAGCGATTTTCCCCATTATGTACATTGCGTATATGCGCGTTAGTTTTATAATTGAATAATCTTTCCATAAAATCACGCGCGGGCGCGCGCGCGCAAAAAAAAAGAAGAAACATTGGCCAACCAGCCTCGAGGCGCGAGTACGAGTATATATATATATATATACATGTGCCAACGTGTACATAGAGTCCATCTTTATTAATAAAAGATCCAGCTAATTAAAAAGGCAGGAAAGACGGAATGACATACCTGCTCGGCGGGCGAGTATCCGTCGTTGCAGCCCTCGTCGAGGTCCGTGGTACTCCTGACGAAGTTGCGGCACTGCTGGTTCTCGTACGAGTAGACTGGGTCGTTCGGCGGGATAAGAATGGGGTAGCAGAGCGGGCTGCTAAGGGCCTCAGGGATCAGCTGGCCTTCGTTCGTGCAGCACTGGGTGGCGTGGGCGGCTACGTAAGAGAAGGATCAACACGTGTAAGTATACGCATGCGAATAATAACGTGGTTTTGGAGTAAATATCACTTTCTATATCGCGATATTTTCCTCGATATATAGAAAGTATGTAATTTTCGCGTTATCTTAATTCGTCTATGTTACAAGCTTTATAATAGGCACCTGTCACTCGCATAACAGTCAACTAGGATATATATGTCGCTGAAAGTAGCGCGTGCGCTATTAAAAAGCGACCGCGGCTAGTATTCGACACATCATCGTCTGGGATAAAAAACCTCTCGCTTACAAGTATTCGAATTCAATAAAGAGACAAACTCACTGGACTGTGTGGTGCCGTAAATCATGCCCATATCGTGGGTCATGATTTGTCCCCACTGCATGGCAACAAGGGTCCATTTGTAATCCTGGATGTCGATGTCGGTGAAGATTGTGAAGCTCACTTCACGGGCGTTGGGCAGTGGGTTGCCGCTCTTCGATACCGGTGGTGCGTGAATGTCTGCAGAAAAGAAAAAGAGAAAGAGGATTATTGAGATTAGATTGGAGAGTGTAAGTGGCGGATATATACATATATGCGCGTATATACGTGCAGTAGCGTTCCGAGTGAAAGGACGAGAGGAAAGTGGCAGGAAACAGGCGAAGGAAACGCGTTTTGCAAAAGGACTTTGCGCGCGTGCTGTAATGAAAGGGAGCGTTGTGTGGTGCGGATGATGGATGAGTATATCGGTATAGCTCGTATGTAAATTTTAATGGGCTCTGACGTATACTCATTTTCTACGGCGCGTATTTGAAAGGAACAGGGAAAATTAAGTAAACAGTGCATATAGTAAATTATTCAAAGTGTACGATTTTAGTGCAGGCTAATATTTTAACGGGATTGCAGGAGAGCGAATATATGTTGTCGAGTGAAGCCTTTTTTGGAGAAATTATCAAATTCCGTTGTACAGCTGAACGTTACGTCAATCACGGTACCCAACCCGAACTAATTAAAAAGATTCGAATTGAATATTTATCGGGCAAATTGGTATAAGCATTATACCCTTCTAAAAAGCCTTGAGTACCTCTCCACAGCGCTTTTTCCAATAATAGTTCGCATTACTTTTACATGTTAATTTATGTACTCTCGGAAAATTAAAGACCACTTTGCGGCCGTTATCCACCGCTACTTCAATTTTTCGCCTCTACATCACCGTATACAAATTAAATCGCCGTGCGTTTTGCATATGTAGTGTATATACAATTCCCGGAACGCGCGGAAAAACTCTATATCGCCGCGGTAATTTTGATTTACAGCCCGGTGATGATAAATAATTCAGTACTTCTACGTATGCGTTTCTTCTTACCTGTACGCGTACCGACAATAATTTCAATTTCACGTATATATACACGCGGAATTCGGAAAGTATTTTTCGGGAAACTACTACATAATATACGCACTATCCACGCGGGAGGCCGCTATTTACGAGCGCGTTTATTTGCTTTTTATACGATAAAAAATTCAATTAGCCGAACATTTATGCGCGCGTTACAGGTCAATTAACTCGCTCGACAATTACACTTTCAAAAGCGCGCGCAGCCAACAATTTCGCTCCGATATAATAAGCCCCCCCCTCGTCCGCGATCATTATTGTTGCATTACATGCAGGCGCGCAGCCGCATTGTTGCACCGACGTAGACGACAACGCGGGCATGTGACATAATAACTGTACTGCAGCGTCATAATCTCTGTCTCACGGCGAGTGAATTTATCCGTCGGAAATTGGGACAGAGCGACGACGCGCGCGCTTTATCCATGGAAAATCGACGCGATTCCGCAAACAACAACGCGACACGTGCAGCGCACATATAGGATGCGCGTATACATATATATAATACACATATTTTCCACTCTCTCACAGAGATAGAGCAGTCGCGACACATACATATATATATATATATATATATATTTCAGAGTGCGGGAAAACACGCGAACCGAGTTTTAATTAGCGTGGCCCCGGCGACGTATGTTACGCTATATAGTTAACCATATTACGTAATATATCGGGATTTTCTGCATTTTTTGTTTGTTTTTCGGCATACGCACGCGACTGGAAAAATAGAGCATGATAAACAAGTCGGAATCGATGTTCGATTAGGGAATAGTAGTTCCCCAGGTGTGGCGCGCTGATTGGCGCGGTAGCTTCGATCTGAAAGCGGCTTCGGTGCGGCGGCGCGTAGTTAACTTATGTAACGGACATCGTCGGCGAATTGATTGAGAATATCGAGAGCGGAATCGCTAAGTAGTAATTAGGGTATATAGGCTTTTACCGCCTGATGGTTGTTTTTGCCCGAGCGGCCGTTAAAGTATTGGGTTTATTATTGAACCGATTGTATAAAGTATATTCGTCGCGCGTGTCTTTGGCATATTATAAGCGCATTTATTTGATCGTTAATACGAGAATTTATAACGCCGGCCGTACACATGTGCTTTACTTTCTATTTTATTCGAGAGCCAATGCTAATCTATTGCGACCGTTATCGCGCAAATATATTATTATTACTTATTTTTTTGTACGCTTTGTATAACTTTGTAATGTTTATATACGGTGTTTTTCAACACCTATAGTTTTTCGCTCTATGTGTGTACTTTTTCAAAATAAACTACACGCTGCGACCATGAACAAATCAGCGGTTATCGCGACACTCGTAGAAACGACATTCCCACTGACAACCGGACAAATAGACTACTATAATTCATAAAAAAAGGCAGCCCTTACATTCACCGTTCCTTTCTATACGCGTATATCGAATCCATCTCTTATACGAACCACTATGCAAATTGCACAGGTCAATTAGCAATGTACTTACTGTCGGAGTAGATGGCGGGCAAGAGACGGGCGTAGCGGGTGTTTGCCATACCCCAAGACGGAACCTGGTGATTGTTGCACGAGCCGTCGATGGTACGGTAGCGAGATGACTGGCACGGTGGCCCGATGTACTGGCCGCACTGGGCGTACTGCTGAGGTGGAGGCATGAGTGGCAGGTATGCGTGGCTGAAAGTCAGAATAAAAGGGAAATTTAAATTTTGGCTTCTCTTTTCTAACGATTGTGTTTAAATTATGGGTACTTATAAGCTTCTATTTTGTTGTTTTCACTCTTAAAAGAATGATAGCCGTAAGTAGTGGCTCATTTAAAGACTCGATGTGATTGGTTATTTGAAAGAAGCGCGAATATTTGAATTCTTTTAGAATTAAAAATGTGTTAAGATTTGAATTTTGAAACTCAAGTATTTATAGGACTTCTAAATAATTAAAATGGAATAAAAATATTTTATTTTTTCCTTCAAACATGTATCTAATTATCTTATCATTTAAACTAATTAAAACTATAAATGATAGTTAAACATAGTGTTCATAAAAATTCTAATTAGTTGGGTGACCGCTGTTACAATAAAAGCAGCAACTAGATATAGGTGTGCACGAGGTGACGCATGTAGTCTTGTATCGTTCCTCAGCAAGATAATTTCGCGCGTAATGAGTCCTTTCGAATTTGTATTTTTTACGAAGTTGAACCATCTAGCGCGATATTATTCTACGTTGATTTCTCAAAAAACTGTCTAAAATTTGCACACTTTTATAATGTGCTATTTTTTTCTTAAATTTGAAAAGTTAATTCTTAGTAAGTTGCAAAAAACAACTTCCCGGACAGATCTGCACTCGAGAATTTAAGTTAGTTATAAAAGCCATGGTGACCAACATACTTAATATCATTGTTGAAATTATTAGTCTGTTAAATGAAGAAGCCACTTCGATCGGAAAATGATCAACACCAAAAGTTTCCATTTGAAGAAAAAAAATAATAAAATCCAAAACCATTCAGATTCCAGACTCCAAAGAGTACGCGTAGAGAAATAAAATTCACGGAGATAAATATATTGTGTTGAGGCATGTGCACATATAATATAGCCTTACAGTAATGTATATGCATATAGGCATAATATGTGCACACACGGGTAAAGTCTTCTGTGGGTCTTTCCATGAATGTCTGACATTCTCCAGTTTTTTGCACGAACTGGTCCTAATGATAGGTAATACCTTTCAGCTGCCTTGCCAGTGAGTTAAAATTGATCTCTGTCAATGCTCTTTTAGAATTGCAAGTTCAGTCTTGGTTCTATCTTGGATTTACTATTATTCAATCGCCAGATGTTATTTATAGCAAGAATATAAATCTAGATACCAGGTGATCGTTTGATTTGGAAATAAAATTAGAATGTAGTCTTTAAAGTGAATGAGAAAAATATTCTGATGCAATGTTTACTACAGAACTGGTATATATTTTTTTCCACCTTTTTTTGTATTAGTCAACGATCTTTGTTAATTTATTTTCGGTTATTACGCGTAGTTGCACCTGCGCTTGCAGCTATTTAATTGATTCGCAACGATATAGCCGATCTAGTTTTAACTAAAGTAAATTTATATCCATAGGTCATTGTAAAAATGAAGTAGAATGTAGTTTTTGAGATGAATGAGAAAAATATTCTGATGCAATGTTTGCTACAAAACGAGTATATATTTTTTCCACTTTTTCTGTATTAGTCAGCGATCATTGTTAATTTATTTTCGGTTATTACGCGTAGTTTCACCTTCGCTTGCAGCTTTTTAATTGATTCACAACGATATAGCCGGTCTAGTTTTAACTAAATTAAAGTTCGTATCCGTAGGTCGTTGTAAAAATGAGCCTCGTAGGTAAACTGGTTTGTCATTTGATGGCCGTGCGGCGAAAAATATTAAAATTGCTATTTTGAAATGTGTTCTATTTTTTTTAAATATACTGGAACTACAGTCCGGAATAGCCTTGTGGCATGTATATTGCCATGACACAAAGTGTAATTAGGAATAAGGACTATGTCATTTGAATGCAGAAAAAAAAATACCGACTTATTTGGTACTTAGCGAGGCATGTATAATTAAGAAATCGCATATCTGGTTATAGCATATTTTTACGAAACGGTCTGGGTTCCAATTTTTTTATAAACCATCAATTATTCACTTAAACTATTTTACAAGTTCAAAACAACGCCAATTTCAGTGCTATGCTCTACCGTCAAAATAGCCGCATGTCAAGAAAAAAAAGAAACATATATGAAAATGTTTACTGCTACACGAAGAAAGTGCTCAAAATATTTCTAAATACTCCCACATATCTGAGCTTTTTTTTACCTCATCGACCGTTAATTTAAAGACTTAAAAGTTCCCTCGTTCCTTTCTCACAGCAGTTCCCTAATCTATAAAATATTAATATCCTTAGCTGTTTCTCCCCCACGAATTTCTAATCTTTAAAAAAGTCATACACAAACAACTCTCCGAGGCCTACTTTTTGCCACAAAACACGCCCGCGCACCCATTTCCATCCGTTTGTTTAGCCTATTTTTCGCCGATTCGCGCGTTACGAACCCATGATTTTCTTGCGG
>JAPYZO010002055.1:0-17636 GCA_030522905.1 Torymus flavipes
ATATTCAAATGACTTCTTTTTATTTTCGTTTGATTCTATAAATGTTTGGGTTGTTTGCTTATATTTATTAAGTGTATATAATTAATTATTTTGCTATTTCACTTATCAGATTCATAAGCGAATAAGTAACTTATATTTTTTTCGTTTCTTGGATACAAAGAATTTTTAAGTAAAAACTACCAAGATAGTTCAGTAAAAATTTTACTGGAAAATTCTCTCCAGATACAATTGTTATTTCTAATATTCTTTTTCTCGAAAATGATTGCGGAAAAACGCTTTATAAATGGAAGAAAAGTACGAACGATCTTTCCTGAGGTAACATATTCTCTGAAGTGATTTTAAAAAGCCTCTTGCCACAAAAAGATTCTCACTGCAGATTTTTATTTTTTGAGCGCCTTATCGCTGCTGTTTTTTTGTACGCTCGAATCGAAAGAGAAAAGAAATGATCCACGAGTTCCGGAGCGGATGTGTTGTACGCGCGGTTCACTCGCGTGCGCGCGCTCGTAGCCCTTGAATCTTGCCAGTCGCACGCGCGGCAATTCTTTTTGTCGGGGAGTAAGTATGTAATGTACAGCCTCGAAGCGTAAGAATGAAAGTGGGAACAATCGTGTAGAAACAGCAAAGGACTACGTAGAGGAGAAAAAGTTGACGGCGACCGGGATCGTCGATATTGATTGAGAATGGGCGATTTGGATTTAAGAATTATTTAAATAATCGACTCGCGTACCGTCGCATGTCTAGGTTACTCGCTTTTTTGCGTGAACCTCGCATCTCCCGGGTATTTGGATTTCAGACCTTTTTACATGATTCACTGTTAAAAATGTGCTTAAATTTAAGAAACTTTTAAGTTGCGAATGTTACTGAATTTTAAGAATACTTAAATAAATATCAATAAAATTCAATGATAGTACATTAAAATTCACTACAATAACAGAAAACAAATTAATTTACAAGTATTTTGCAGATGTTTTGAAATTTAAATATCATCTAACTGAAAGTTAGATATGTAACTGAAATTTAATAACAATGTAACTAGAATAAATTTAATGTAAAAGTACATTAAGTTTCATGCATAAGAATGTTCTTAAATTTAAGAAACTTTTAAGTTACAAATTTACTGAAATTTCAAGAATAACGTATCTGAACAAAAATTGAATATACAAATACACTAGGTTTGATACATAATAATCATTCCCTTTTTTCCCCATGATAATTTTGCCTTTCTTTCTAATTCTTCAATAATATGGGGTTGCATCCCTGTTATTATGATTGTTTCGATAAATTATTAGAAAATGTTAAGTTATTTTCAAGACAAGACAAGATTCTTTACATATATAAAGAATGATACAATTTCGTCAAAGACATCGCGAAATCCAATATTATCTTATAGCAATTTGTTTCGTCGTCCGTGTAGACACAAATCAAATTTCTTGTTATTAAATATCCCTTAGCTCATGATGTATACCTCACGTAATTTTATTTATGTAAAGGAATGAGGGTTCCAACATTGTTGTCCCTGTCCTCTCCATCCGTACGACCGAACCGGAAACAATCTCCTACCAAGAAAAAGCTCGCAGCCTTGGAAAATGAAAATACTGTTGCGAAATAACTCGTTCTCACCCCTCCCCTCTCTCTTTTTTCTCTTAGGAATCGCGTTATTAAAGACAGAAATCGACGTGCGGTTTGCATCATACGTGTGCTCGCGCGCAGCATACACGTAGCTATTCGAAAACTGGTACTTAAGCCAATCCCTTCATCTCTTGGTAGGCCTTAACCACACCTATCCGACGTAGTGGCTGCTGCTGCTGTTGCTATACTGCCACTACTTGTTTCCGTAGCAAATGTCATAAAACGGTTTTCTTTCCCTCGGTCTATAACCTCGTGTGTTTTGCACTCCCTTTTTCCCCTTTCTTTCCTATCCACTTCCTCCTTTCTTCTTGCGAGGTCCGACTATTCGCTCGACTCGGTTTCTCACAGGCTCTCTCACTCGCTTCTACACGTGTGCTTTTATGTCTTCTTCGGCAGTGCGGAGCGTCGACACGCCGTGAGCGTATCGTGTACTTTGAGAATTGACGCCGTCGCCTTTTGCTCGTGCGAAATGACTTTGTAACGTATACGCGGGAGAAAAAGTAATATGACTTTTTTTTACAATTTTTTCAAAGATATCGACAATTATTGTGCAAGGAGAAAAGAGAAGGCATTAGAGAATTTCAAATGTACAAAATTGTTTTTATAAGAAAAATCAATAAACGAAGTATATGAATATTGTAACTTCGTAATGAAATTAGGTTTATGTGCCTGATAATTGATTTTTTGTTGAAACAATAATAAAAATATTTTACATTTTTTTAAATGTTGTAAATAATAGTAAAATTGATTTAATTAACAGCAACTATCTCAACACCATATATCTTATTTATAATCATATATATCCATCACATCTATATCAATTTGGAAAAAACTGACCAAATACATTATACTAAAAGACAAATTAGTAAAATCCATAAAACTACCCACATATATTTGTGATAATTCATTCAACAAATACTACAATTATTCATCTTGGCAAACGACCTCCGAGTCTTCCGCCTCCCATAGACTCAACACATCACCGGTTCCGCGCGTCACCTCAAAAGATCTTCCGCAAAGCGCCGGCGCAAAGACAACCAGATATATGCGCAGTCCGCTTCCCTTCTCTCTCTCTCTCTCTCTCTCTCTCTCTCTCTCTCCCTCTCTCTCTCTCTCTCTCTCTCTCTCTCTTGCTTATACTTTCCCGCAGTCGTATACACATGTATACGCTGCAGTCTCTCTCCTCTCTCTCTAAGGTAAACGCTGCGGGTCTCGCGGAAATGGAAAAAGGAGTCGGACGAGAGGGAGAAACGGTTCCTTCCACTCGCGCGCGCGAGACGCTGGATTACCCTGAAAATAACAGCACACACACGCACGCGCCGCGCGCAAAAACGTGCCTTTGACTGCGAGAGCGCAATAACCGGAGAGCTGCGCTTTCGCACGCTCGCGGTGCAGTTTTGTTGTGGGCGCGTCCCTCGGGATGTGTATAATATGCGCTGAGAGAGTTCTGGCATTGTCGAGTGAGAGAGAGAGAGGCTCTTTTTTTGTCGCGTGACCGCTGCAAAAGCAACTCTATGTTGGCGGCGGCGCGCGTTTGTCAAGCTGCGAGAAGAGGTTGCTTTGTGGTCTTCGGACTCGGATTTGTTAGGAGAGTTTGCAGCGCGTTGTTTATTGTGAAGCTGGAGTCGTGGGTTACAGGATGAAATTGTAGGGTCGAACACTGCACGATGGAAAATTACCTTTCATTAGGTCATTTATTGTATAACAGCACAATGAAAAAATTATGCTTTTTAAGAGGAATCTTTGAAAAATTTACTATACAAAGATTTAGAACCCAATCAATTTTTTTGTCAACCGCATCATTTATAAGACGTCAAGTTCGAGCGAGATTTTTCTGAATCATCGCCAGCTCACTGGTGTCAAACCTCGCACAGATTCTAGAAAACCGTGTAATGTTATTTATAGTAAAATTTAATAGCTATAGATTTCTCTGATTTGGATGACATTTGGGTTCACTGTCATTTTTCAGGCAACTACATACTTTTATCTCTAATTTATCTAGAGTTTTGCTTAAAAATATCCAATTGCGCTGTTGTCGGTGTAATCTATACAAATAAACTGCTAATGTTTTGTTCACTGTAAGATTTATTCCAACATAAATATTGAAAATTCTATAGATTTTTAATGACAAAACGTGCATTATTAACTTTCAAAGCTGACATTTGCATAATACTGCGTATCCCCTTCATTTTTGAGCGCTGAACTTTCATACAGCATATGTTTAGACGTTTATGGTATAGAGTGAAACTGGCCTCTGATTTAAGACACTCGCGGCCAAAAAAAAAATAAATAAAATATAAGCCTTTTTTGATGTAAATCTCGTTATTATGTGGGAAACTTGCGAATTCAGATATTCTTATACAGAAGCAAAGTTTATTACGAGTTCGTTATATTCCAATGCTATATACTGATAATTACTTTTACTAACTTAATCAAACTTTATTCGAATCTATTAAAAATATTGGACGGCATAGCTAATTAATTTTTTTTTAATTACTTTGAGTATCACTAATAAAGTGAGTCATAATTATACGTACGAAATAAATTATGCATTGGCCTTTATTAATTATATGAAGTATTTTATTATTAAATATTTAGTTAATACGTGGTCGTATTTCAATATCTCACTTACATAAGTGAAAAATATTGGCCTAATGAGAAAAGTCATAATGAGTCTTCGGTGCAGGGAAACTGTGATGCAATGAACTACTTACCTTATATACCGTGTGAAAAAGTAATTTACTTGAAACAGTGTCCAAGAAATCATAGTTTTTTGCACAATTAAGACACGGCAAGCTGTTTGCCGATTAAAAATATACTAATTGTAAGTACATGCATAGAACAACAAAAATCGCTTCAATAATTGTTATTTGTTATAGCCACTTCATTGACAAATGTAACCATCTAATCGACAATATATCAAATCATTATAATTACTACAATATTAATACCTATTCCAAACGTAACCTGGTTACCTTTACATTCACCGTTAACAATTTCTTTCACAATCATATATCTAATTACAATAACTCACCTCCCAACAAGTGACTCATTTAAAGTAATAAAAACGTGCTATTAAGTAGCCACTTCTATTACTTCTAAATACCATCATTTACTCGCGGGACATTAGCGCGAAACGTCGTGCACACACTCGCCGTCAGCTCTACATAAGTATACCTACCATAATACACTTGCACTAACAGTTGCGCGTGACTTCGTGGGAAATGGTCAGATCCGCGCGAGAAAACGCTCTCTCCACCCTGCGGAACATATAATACATACGCGCGCTGTATATACTCGCGACCTCAATGGTCTCGCATTTGATATTCCGCGTGGCTCGTTTTCGTGCGCTTTCGAGACGACGTGCTGTGCGCGCGCGCTTGCTTTAAAAGGAGATAAAGAGCGGACGAGAGAAAGAGAGGGATTGCACGCGTATGTATATAGATACCGCGAGAAGGACGCGCGGAATATGTTATGCGTGCGGGCGCATGTCGCGGGTGAAAAGCGCGAAGCGCCACAGAGAGAAATATTCTGAGTGCACCAAAGGGACGTGTTGAATTGGCGATGACGCTGTATCTTGATTTTTTTTTGCAGTTTGCGAGGATTTTTGGGGTGGAGCTGAGGGTTCACTCGCGGTCATGTTTGCGGCTTTGGTGTGTGGACGCAGAGGGAAAGAGAGTCGTTTGATTCTATGGTTCGCACGATTTTTCTCAGCATTTTAGGGTTATTTGTAAATACAAGTTTTATGGTGGAATTTTAGTTATAAGTAGTGGTAAATTTTTATTTATATAATGAATTAAAGTTAATTAAAATAAGCATTTGTAACTTAGTTATACGATTGACGTATATTTTTACAGATTAAATAACAAGTTTTGTTTCATCAATCTTCGTATGCGTCTTATAAATATAAAAAGAGAATTGGCATTGGACTTTAGGTTGATTGTTTTAAATATTGAATGCAAAAGTAATTTGACTAAATTAAATTTAAAGAAAATTATAAAGACTTCTCGTCGATTTTCAAATTAAATAACGTATGTACTTAAATATTTCTGCCTTTTGTCAGTACAGAATCTAAATATATACCTTCCTGTGTTTCAGATTCACCCATCAATTGAATCTAAAATTCATGCCCTCCATTTTCGTTTTAAATTTTGCGGCTGTCGTGCTCCCTTACATTCCCTCAATTTTAGTATACAAAACTTAGTTAAATTTTGGCTTTGACAAGAATTTGTAAGTCGATGGTATGCCGCTGGAATTATTCATAACCAAAACGCGATGTAATTCGAAGTCTCGGTGTATACGTGAGTCAAAGTTGATATTCGGTTGCGATTGTGTCTCCGAATACTTTGCCGAATTTTTCGACGTTCTTTTATGCTGATTTATTGTCGATGGTTACTTCGTCCAACTTTTATGAAAAGTTATTGTTGTATTTAGGAAAAAATTGCGCGGTAAGTTTTGTAAAGGAAAGAATTATACTTTTATTGGCGGTACATTGATCCCATTAGGTAATGATTAATTAGAAAGATAATTTTTTATAAAAGACAAAATATAATTAATTAACAATTAAAATTAAGATATACTTCATAACTTTGACTTATAAATAAATTAATAGCACATAAGAAAAGAATAATAAAGTCATGTGCTATAAGCTAGTAGCTCGTAACAGGGAAACTTAATAATTTAAAACAGGTTCTCTTAAAAAATATATCCAATACATAACTTAATATGACTGCGCTTCCAATCAGATTAAAGCAAATAACAATATTAATAACACAAATTAAAATGCGCCCGTGAAAATCGATACCCTAATTGGACTTTTCATTAGCTGGCATTAATAACAAACCTCGAGCTCGCGCGCACACGCTCAGTTCGCTAATTCATAAAAACACTTAATCGCACTCCATAAATAAGAAGCCGCAGCAAGATAGAGAGAGAAAGCTTAATACTTCCAAACGCTACTTCGCGGGCAGAGAAAAACGTTCGTTCGGCGTAATGAAGAAATCGAAAAAAGATCGAGCCGGAGAGTAAAAGTGATGATCCTGTATATACATATACGAACGCACGGAGATAAAAAGCCGGTAGCACGGAAGGACGCGCGCGTGGAATAGATATTATGCTCACACAGCAGTGAGTTTCGGGCAGGACGAGTAAATTTTGAATTCCACGAACGCGTGCAGGAGAGCAAGCGAAAACCGAGCGGAATGAGAAACAGCGCGGGACGCTCACCATTTGAAATGCAATAATGGAAAGTGATGCGCGCCAATGGTAAATAAAAAGTCGCTGGCGCCCGTTTTACGGCCGATAGTGTACTTACTTATAAAGTAACAAGCACGAGGCTGTTGCTTTTGGACCGACGATGATTGTTATTAGACTCGTGATGGTTTTTATATAACGCGGTGTGATTGAATCGTTAGAGAGCGCAGTTCGTAAATTCAGACAGGGTGTTTTAGGAGTAATAAATTTCAGCGGCTTTATTTGTGTATTCGAGTGGTGTACGAATGAAGTTATGTAAGAGATTTATGATTATTAGCGTGCACGTTGCTCTCGTAATTAAAATTCAACGGATACTCAAATTTATTTTTGTCAGCCGGCGCGATCTATGTTTTGCGATAAGAAAAATCGATTATAAAATTAACTTAGATTTTTATTCTTCAAAAATGTTGATTAGGTTTTGCATTTTTACGACGTTTAATAATTTAATAAATAGATTGAGAGATTGCAATTTTTAACGCTAGCGTTGTACGAAGTACGCAAGTAATGTGGTGTGTAGATGAAATATGAATATAACTTATATAATTCGTTTTGTGAGCTGCTTTGATTAAATCTGAACGAAATTTGATGTACATCATGTGAGTCGACCAATGTGTTATTATAAAAATGAGTAACATTGTCCAATTAATTCACATGCCAGAGAAAATAACAAAATATACTTTAGATAAAAATTTTTGAACTTTGTTTTTTTAATTATTTCTTGTTATCAAAGCTTATAATAGAAATTGAATACTTACAACAATATTCGCAGTGAAAGTTGTTTGCACTGCTGCTACATACTCCTTTAAACGGTTTTTCTTAGAAATCATTTGAAGAAATTATAGCGTTTATCCTGTCGTGCAAACAATGCATAATTGAATCAAATGCAGTCTGTTTATAAAAAGCTATAAATATACTTCTTTAGTGATACAATTACAAGCGTTTTACACGTCGTACGAACGTGTCCCGCCGCTCCTGTACGGCGCTAACCGCAAGTGCGTGGCCGTGGACGGCAACTTTCAAAATTTAATCTCGAAAACTATCTGAAAACTATACTCCGTCATTCTTTTTTTTTTGCAAGCGGCAAGGATTCTAATAAATCAAGAAAATTTATTGGGCATTGAACCTGATGTTTGGGGTTGAAATTGAATGGCGTTTAAAATTTATGGAAGAAGAATGACGAAATCACAATATAAATTGTACTCTAGTCCTTTTCGACATACAGCGCATTATCCTCTGATTTTTTTATTGGATGATTGATTGAGTGCAGATTGTACGTAACAAATATTAAAATATGTTTAGTCAACTTAGAAATTATAAAAGCCTGTAATTTGAGAAATTTATTAAAAAGATAAACATTTTATATCATATTATTAACTTGATTATCACCAAAATTAAGGTCAAAAGTCGAAACTATAGTTTTCTCTCAAAAGCTAATCACGTATTACCAAAAGCATAGACCTCATTAACTTCCATATTGGTCAAAATCTAGAGTTTGATGATTTGCACCGTTGTACAAAGCTTTCCCTTTGAAAAGCTACACAAGCTTTCTCTTCTGGAAAGTATATGCGTACAAGAACTGGTAATCAAATTCAGGCTCTTGGTATTGATAAATGCAGTATAAGAACACACACCCACATAAGATCATTGAAACTGTTGAAAGAACAATTTCCGGTAATTTCGTCGTTTCAATAATCAAATTTTCTCGAGCATAATACATTATTAAATTGAATAATAGAGAGAAATTGCTGCCATTGATTTTACTGTTTTATTAAAAATAAAACTTTATTAGAGTGTGTTATTTTTTGGAATTACAATGTATGCAAATTTTGATTTAATATTTTTCTAAATATATTCTCACCAATTCCAATTTTAATTTTCTCTTATAAAAATGATTTACAATAAAATTATTTCCTTTTGTTTTCACTCTATTGTGTTTCTTGGGGGAAAAAAGTACAATGAAATATATAAAAAATTGTATAATAAATATTCAACTGTTAAAAATTATTAATTTGGAATGGAGATCAATTTATTTTCTTTTTAAACATCTATTGCTGTAAAAACTTGACATATAATAATATTCGAAACAAAGAAAAATTAATCTCTAAAATCTAAATATTACAGTGAAATATCCTTGCCGAGAAATATGCGACATTCAATCGACCTGCCATGGACGCAGAGGGAAAGGCTATAATACGCGCTCTCGGTAAAAACTAATAAGACAGAGTATAGCGTATCCGAGTGAATTAGCAGCATATAGAAAGAGAGAAAAATAGAAGAATGAACAGTATGCTACAGCGCCGATGTCATAGGTTGAGCGCGAGCCGGTCGTTTTCAAGGATAAGTCACGCTCGATGTTATCAGCTCTCAGCTGCGCTTGCTCGCAATATCCAGCTGATTCATGCCGCATGCACCGCCGGCGCTGAATGGAGTGAATGGGTCTTGTTTTATTGCCAGGATTAAACAAATAAGGGCGCAATGCCCGTGTGCGTATATATACAAGAATCGACATTTGCATCATTCGCAACGACGCATACCGCGAGAGCAGATTAATTGTAAACTGTTTTATTATTCCAGGGAGATTGAATGCCACGGCTTTGTGCGCCAGTAAAGCATGCGTATGGACTTTTTCCGTGCTGAGCCGAGAGAGCGTAATTAGCATATTGCCGACCGGATTTTTCGCTGTTCGTTATTGTTCCGTGATGATTGGCTGTCGCGGCGAAGAATTAACGAGCGATCGATATTCCAGGAAAGTACGCGGCCTTTTAATAGTACGAACGTTACTATTTTTATAGAGTGAAAATGGGTGGGAGAGTAAAAAAGTGAAATGACTTTCAATCTTTAATTCAATAATGGCAGATTATATATCGCTTTCAGGCAATTATACTTTAACACAGTAAATAATATAATCTTTGATGTTATACTTGATAACAAAATCTGTAAAGGTTTATACGAAAATGCAAAAATTTGCTCCAGGATTGAATCAGCATTTTCCGTCTCTATATATGAAAGGAAATATGACGCCCCGGAGGAATAAAAGCACTACGTCCTCGTATATCGCTGCTCCAATTCCTCGATTTTGCAAAATTTTCAATTTCTCATTTATTTTGCCGTATAAGCTATTCTGCGTCCGTTATAATCTCCGGGAAACATTAAAAAAAATTAATTATATGGATATGGTAAAATAATATTTTTATTGATTCTACAAAATAGAAGAACCAAAACGTAAGCGAGCTTAAGAAATCTAGAACATGCGCTGCGAATATATTGCTGGACATCATACATACCTCCGTTTTGAATCTACGTTAAATGCGATTTTTTTTTCTGCTTATTTATTACGGAACTTATGCGAGTAATTGCATTTACATCTTTATGATCCTATATGTTTATTTATATTCTTTATACTTGTAAAAAGCGTAACCTACATTCGAGACCATGCCAAACGCCAATCAAAAGCGTTAAATCACAGTTATTTTTAAATTTCCTACAAAAAAACACAAGATTATTAAAAATTTATCACACAAATAATTGTAAGATTTCTTATTAAATAAATACTAAAAGTTTTATCACGAGACTTTCATTGAATACACCAGACACCAATAATTTATCCGCTCCCATCTTACAAACAACGTCTCTTAAAAATTCCTAAATCACCAAGATTACCTCATCCCCGGATTCCTACATCAGCCCGCTACGATACGTATACCATACCCAACCCGCAGTAACAACCTCAGCACGTCTCATCTTCAACAACAACCGCTTATCTGCGCCAGCGCATCAGCACCTCCACTCCAAAAAAATGAACCAAAAAAACAAAAAGAGACATAAGAAACATCGCGCAGCCGGAGCTCGTCGCGGAAAAAACTGCAGTATGCGACCTGCGCCGCGCGGCGACATCTTACTTGCACTCTGCATCGCAGCTGCGCTTGATCCCGTTGGCCCCCTCGTGAAAAACGACGACGGCTGTGGCGGCGGCGGCGGCGCATGCCGAGCTTAATTGCCGAGTTTCCGAGAACTGCACCTTATCTCCCGCTCCTTTTCGCCCCGGGATTTTCATTATGTGTCTCCGCGAGTGCACGCGAAGCTTTGCGTGGGCGGTCCGAGAATGTGCCGCTAGACTGGTGCGCTCGCGGGTATAAGAGAGCACGTTCGCAGCTGCGGGGCTTTTTCGCGGGGCCGTATGCGCGCGCACGTGTGTATCGCGATAACACTTGCGATTATCGGGAGAGTAGTATAGTTCTAGGTTGCTGCGGTTCTTGAAAATGAGGAAAACTCGGGGTTTACAGTAATTGGTAACTGTTTCTTTAGGGTTCGGCGTACGCCGAGAGTTACGCGGTATCGAGGAATATATGATTCTCCTATGTCAATGGCGATTGTTGAACGGGTTCCTTCTGGTTGAAAAGAGAGGTTAGTCCAGATTTAATTAGATTGAATAGTAAACGTTAGGATCTTTATAGTGATGTATTATAGGCAACTTTCGTGAAATTTTTAGTTTTTCAGAGAAAAATGCCAGACTGGATTTATCACACTTGTCGGGGTTCTATATAAACAAATCTGCTTTCCGCGTACATAACTTACGTTTACGTAGCATCTAGCACGTGCAACGGACGAGGCTGAGAGATTTATCAGAGTACACTCGGATAGCTCAAAATCTCGCTGAGGGTTAATCCATTTTCATTTTTATCCAACTTTAAAATTATGGTCTCGTATGTTACAGAATGTAAATTAGACTCTGTTGCAAAAAAATCCTAAAAACATTTAGTTTATTTTTAGGATTGAAAATGTAATAGTTTAAAAGTGACTGCGTGAAATTATTTATTAGTTTCGTAATGTTCAAAATAAGTATCGTAATATATACGCGTGGTGTAATCTTCAATTTGACTATTGAAAACAACATCAAACTTATGCGCATGTTCAAGTCAAAAGAAATTGCAAAGGATTGTCAAACGGAAATTATATCTTCGTCCAGAAATACAGTAATGGTAATTACTATATATTTCATGAAGAAAATGTTCGTATATTATCAATGAAAGAAGAAAATTTACTTACATAACTGTTTTTTGAAAAATAAAAATTAAGTTACTTATATGTTTACAAGTTTTCTTTATTATTTTTATTTTCCGAACTAATGCAAAAAAATGAAGAGTTTATTTACTTTTCTGTCTTCAACTTTCTCTGGTGTACAAATCCAAAAGGACCGAAACTCGTTAACGAATACAAGAGAAATCAAGAATATTATTATAGCATAAGTAACGCCTGCAGCAAGGAATGACGCGCAATAAATTATGTGTACCAAAAAGAGTTAATCATAAGGTTATCAACTACGCACAATCATTAATTTTGCGCATAACACGTAAGGGTACGTGTTTGCCAAGAGACAAATACCTATGAGTGTACGTTCAACCTAGGAGTATAAAAAATAAATATTCTATTAAGAATATTAAGTAATAAACGCGATAAATGTTGTTTATACGATAAAATTATTCTATTTATACAATAAATATATCTATTAAAGTTAATCTTACTTATATAAACTTAAGGATTTAAATTGATCCAGAAAATTCTCGGCATATCATTAATAACATGACCGGCTTACTTAATGCTAAAAGTTAATACTTATAAAACTATATTTTTCGATACAGTTATAGAGAACATAGAGAAAACAGGTTTCGAATATATGTATGTGACACATATATTTTACGAAATAATTTTACAAAACTTAGATTTACTGGAATTAAATGCATATACGGTATTAACATTCAGTCCAAGATATTCGTGCCATCCGTTAATCCAACGTCCTTTTATTCACATTTTAATGCCGATGCAATTAAGATATATATACATTCCAGCAATGAAACCGAATAATTGTGTCACGCGTGAATTTCAAAGCGATCATTTTCAAACCGCAACTATTTTTGATGAAGAGCAGCATGTAAATTGTTTGACAAAAGCTTAATTAAAATAAATATACAATTTCGGCCAAGATATATATTACGAACGGTCAATAAACTCATATTATAATCGCTCTCTTATAATATACAAAAACCAATGAACCCAACAGCCAGGCAACCTTTGACACGCATAACCTACATGATCTTCTGCCATCTAAAATGTATCGCGACAGGCCCGCTCGAGCAGAGTGCAAAGTTGAAAGACCCCATTCCAAAAATGAAAGCCCTATATATATACACTCGCTTCTCCGCGCGTCGCTCTCCGCCGAAAACAAGACCTCGAAAAAGAGAGTCGGCCGCGCTTATTATGCAAATCCTCAGCGGCGGTCGTCGCCCGGAGGCGCGCACCAGCACCTCGTCGTCGCAATTGGCCCGATTCTCCGCGCTTTTCTGAGAAAAAGCCGCTCGCGCGCGCGCGTCTTCTGTGTATGTGTACATAAGCATCAGACGCTCGCGCGCGACTTTCACTCGCCGCGGGATTATCATCGCGTGCCCCCGCGGCAGCAACTCTAGATTTATACATGAAGCTTCTAGCATTCTGTGCTCTCCACCTCGTGTGCGTAAATGTATAATAATGTACCCACCCTGCGGTGGGTAGGTCTATTGTGCGTGAACGAGGTTCAGAGAAGACTGTAATGCTTTGAATCGCGCCATCACGATTTTTTTTATGCTCTTTGCTCGCATAAACGGTGAATTCGTAATGGGGAACAATTGACGGGGGTTTTCTCGGACAATCGTGAAAGTTTCATGAGAGTTTTGATTTATGGGGTTATTCATGGTGTGTAGTTTTTGAGATGTATTCGCCTTTTTTTAGGATGTACTGCGCTGTACAATGGTATAATGAAAGTTTAATAATACCGATATTGAAAACTTTTAATTTAGAAGTTTTGTGCAATAAGTTTTGAATAAAAATTAGCCTTTTTTTAGTATAATAACTATATGAAACAAATTAGCAAAATCTCTTATTAGCATTAAAAAGATAAAACTGCATGATAAATTCTGAAATTGATAAGACAATGTTTTAATTGATTGTAGTAAATCGACGTAATTTCGCTTGTACATACCAATTTCAATTAAATTATACGACACCTATTTATCTTTCCGATGCATAATTGATAAGGTTTATTTGGCTAAACGTGTCCGCAGATTCACAACCCCACGTATAATTATGATTTATAACACGCAGACTTTCTAAATTTATCAAAAATTGTCCAAGTCTCTTCGCAAGTTTCTCTTCTCTACTAACATTTTAAACGCGCATTCGAACCATATTTATAGCTAAACACTACACTTTCCATCGACAACTGAACATTTAAATCATTTAACGCATTCGAAACTCACACGCATGCGTGTATGCATGCTCTGTACCCTGAATATCATTTAGCTCGCGGGTGAGCGAAAGTTATTAAAGCACTTTTTGTCGTCGTCACCTTTTAAGGACACGCGCGCGCGCGGCGCTAATAGCTCATCAGCACGAAGATTTTCTCCCGAGACGATCTTCCCGCGCGAAGATTAATGCACTTTCTGCAGCCCATATCGAAGTCTCGGGTTCTCACACCTTTCGCGGTCACGAAGGCGATGGCGGCGTCAGGATGGAAATTTCGCACTGGCGCCTAAGTCTCTATAAGGGAGAGGAAAACGAACAATATTACAGTGATTGAAACCTGGAAAAAAAGGATATGCGCGATAGGCGTGCTGTATTTACGGCCAGTTGAAAGGTTTGATTAATTTGAGCGGAAAATTGATATTTCGTGTGCCTGGCAGGCCTATAATTTTCTACCGATGATTCTAGAGTCTATAGCATTTTCATTCGTTATTTATTATCGGGCTGCTGTGATTGTTGAATGGAGTTAATTGGCTAATGAAAAGTGACATCGATTGTTACCGTACTATTAAAAATGATCACTCTTCCAATAAAACTGCGTTTGAGGTCGCGTTTCTTATAAATATTCTCGTACTTTATAGAATAAGTATACATTATTATTCAGAGAAATCGCAAGTGATATATAGTACTTTATTTGTCCCATTTCTTCTAATGGTTACCTATTGAAATATCCTTTGACTATTTCAATTTAATGTTACTTTTCCTCGGCATTTCATCCATTACCTACATCCTAAAATCATAAATCAAGTTAGTCATTAAATATATACCTATCTTTCCCTCTCTGAAAGTGCAAACGTTTCTTGCATCCGTTCTTTCGCAACCTCTATACTTTGTTTCCATTAGATATAAGGTATATATTCCACGAGATACAATTAGATCAGCGATACAAAAAGGATGTTCTCCTGCAAGGCTGTCAAAAGAAGTCGAGGCTTCTCTTGTTGGCTCGCGGTTCGCCGACGTGCAGATCTATTGCCGTGATGTAAGAACTGTATAAGTGCGAAAGTGACTTTTTGTGTGATTCATTGAACTCGGTGAAAAGCGAACGCAAGTGCTGTTCAATGTACCGACTTGATGATATGAGCATACAAAAGAAGACCTACCGCTCGTTGTTTATGCAATTAGCTTCTATTGTCACTGCGTAGTTACCAAATGATAATTTCGCCTAATCGTTCTCATCACAATACTACGAATGCTATTATCATATTCTTGGTTTTAGTGGGCACATAAATTCCTATCAGCGAAACTTTTTGCATATTCAAATGATTTTATGGTCAAAGATCCGTACTTTCTCTGTAATAGCAAGGAAATAGTTTGGTAATCCAAAAAAAAAACTGTTTTGTAACTACGAAAAAGATTGGCACTTTTTCCTACAGAACTGTTATCGATCCAAGAGTTTAAAGTACTATTCTAAAGAGCTTTTTACTGAAAAATATAAAACTTTTCTTTCTATCTTGA
This sequence comes from Torymus flavipes, assembly GCA_030522905.1. Taxonomy (NCBI): domain Eukaryota; kingdom Metazoa; phylum Arthropoda; class Insecta; order Hymenoptera; family Torymidae; genus Torymus; species Torymus flavipes. The sequence goes on from JAPYZO010002055.1 coordinate 15,670, forward strand.
CCATCACTTTAAAACTCAATATAACTATTTTTGTTTTTATCAGAATATATTTTTATTGATCCCTCATATAAATATATTGCACCTACACTTACGAGTATACTCTCTCATATCTTCTCCTGTATAAAATAATCACTTTTATTCTCACGATCGAAGCTCTTATCTCCACGACTCTTCGCGCTGGTATAGCCACTTTCTACTTGAACGATCTCGCATCCGAATCACCAGCATCACGCACACGCCCACCTCGAAAACCAACTCCGCAGCATATACACATATCTCCATTCTGGCTTTTCCACTGGCGTTGTGCTGCACGACGCTCGCAATTTCACGATAATTACACGCCGGCACTTGACGCCGCCGTTAATCTCCATCGCCATAGGTACACATACATACACCTATACCCACCCGCGCGTAATCATACGGCTCTAGCCAAGGCTTGTGCGAGAACTCGAGCGAGTCCTCCGCGCGACCCCTTTCTCTTTCAATATCAATGGCACGCCGTTTGATATGAATTCGATACGACCGCCGGTGAAAGTCCACACGGCGAACGTGTGCATATATATGTATGCGAGCTATTCGAGTGGCTAAGAGAGAGAGAGACAAAGGAGTGCGACGTGGGCGTGGAATCGTCGACGCTGGGTACGACAATTTCGAGGTTTCTAATGCTGAAGTTCGCGAGCGTTTCTACTAGTTATAGCCATAAAAAGTTTGTAATATTCAGAGGAGGAGGGTAATTTTAAAAGAATGAGAGAGGCTTTAGAGCTTGTCGTATAAGCGTGTTATTGAATTTTATTCTGCAAATTTTCATAGTGGTTAAGTGGATAGTGTATATGAAGAAAATGTCGAGTAATAAAATACAAGTGTTAATAAAATAAAGACGTGTGAGAAATTGTCATTTTCGTTCTGGTTTTTATAATGTAGTTGTCGAGCAACTTTATTTTTAAAATTAAAATATCACGTTCTTCTTAATTGAGCTCAATTTTTCACATAATAATGTCATAATAATCGTCACATTAAGTATGTAAAATGCGTTTTGAAACAGCTTTGAAAGGCGTTAAAACCACGATTACGAATGTATAATTTAGAAAATTTCCGTACGATTGAAATGTTTGAATTTTAAAATCTAATTAGACTTGTGAAATAAGATTTACAGTCGAATCCAGATATTAAGTATATAACGATGATATTATGATAATTACACAACTTACAAATTCCTCATGCAACGGTAATATTACTTTAATACGCATGATTTTATCTGGTCAGACCTAAATTTTCATATATTTAAGTTAAAATCGATAATAAGTTACCTAGCTCTTAATATGCGATAAAATAGTTAATAAACCATCATTTTTTAGATATACCATTATTATTAAATCTAGGTGAAATATTAAATTTTCTATTTTTAGTATGAGCATAATAAATAAAGTTTTGTATAATTCGTGTGTTGTTAATAATAACTACACAAAAATAAATATTATACAAATTTTAATACATGCTGTGTGTAAATCAATAATTTCAATTTGTATTGATTTATATTATGATAAATTTCAAAAGTTCTGCAAATTTTAAATCAATGTACAGCTATAATAACTTTTAAAAGTATAATTATAGATATATAATTATAGTATGAGTACAATTTAATTTTTAAATAATTGTCAGATTGGAAATAAACTATTTGCATCTTAAAAAACCGCTGCCAATTCATGGACCCGTGGCTTCCTCAACCTTAATTTGCTGATTCCTTTAATTAATCATATAACTAATTCTCGTTCGAATGCGACCCACCCGAATCAGATACATAAAGCCGTTCTCGAGAAATTACGATTTGAAAAAAAGGTTAAAAAAATTTTAACCTCAAATAGCTCTGATATTTTATCCATAAATTTATGGACCAATCATTTTGACCAAAGAACTCGACCAAGACTATTCAAAATCTACTTCTTCAAGGAATTTTGAAACGATTAAGT
>JAPYZO010002056.1:0-29471 GCA_030522905.1 Torymus flavipes
ATGGACGCTGTACAACTGTGGATTTTCATTTTAGATACTATAACAAACAAGAAAAACTTTGTCCCGAAGGTGTGCTCGAAAAAAATTTTTCAAATCGTGATTTCGGGTTTTGTCGCTACTTATGTGAGAATTGCACATATACACATTTGTAAACCGTACCGTGACGTCAATAATCCTACTACCATCTTTATGAAAACTGTGTATTCTCCAGCGCTCGACATTCGCTACAGTTGTATAAGCGAAGAGATCTGCTGTGCTGACAATAAACGCGAGAACCATAACACGTCGCTGGGCAACATTAATTCGAGGGGGCGAACTCGAAGCATCACGCAAACGTTTATCGCTACGGGATCTTCACTCGCGTATTCCAGATTCAACTGGACTGTGGTTTGGTGGAGCACGTTTGCGTGAAAGATATGAGTGGTAGGTACTTTGCCAATAAAATAAACATTTCCTTTGTTTAAATTTAGAATGGTTTAGTTTTTACGAGATTTTTTTTAGAATTACGTAGAATTACGTTATATTGCTATGATAATATTGATGAATTTACATCTGATTTGTATAGTTCCATTTTTGTGTCGGTAATTGTATTTACAAAAATGCAAGAGATTTTTTTTATACACAGGATGAAATATTTCTATTTCGGATACTACACGAAAGAAACGAATTTCCTTTATCGAGACGTCGTTACAAAGACGAGCATCCCCAGGAATTCAACAAACCTGTTCAAAGAAAATCTATTTCCAAGGAAAGAAAAAAATCTAACGATATACTCTATTGGATTACCCACACTTCTCCTATACTCAACAACAAGAGCCTTGAAAATTCCTCTCGTTAAAATCAGCCTCGCTTTTTCAACAGCTTTTCACGGAAATGTTTCGCCGCTTTCCGTCGTGCAATATCAGGAAACCTCGCGAATATACGTCCGATTCACGAAATGCCATTCCATTTGCATTCATCATGCGTTCACCTGCGTACGCGAGAATTCATGGGTAATCCTGCTGATGAGACGACGAAGGTATTGGAATGGATTCCAGAAATTCCCCATTTCAAAATGGGGGATAAAATAATTTTTGATAATTATTCTTAATATATTGAGATTTTCAAAAATGTTTCAGAAATGATTTTGGGAATTATTTTTATAGCATATATATGTATTTATTTCTCAACTAACTAGAGAGTATATCTATATAAAAAAAATCTTAATAGAATTATTTTTTTTTAAATATAAGAATGTAAAGTTTGCAGGTAAAAGCAAAAACTAAATTTACCCTTTTCTATATATGCCTCGATAACATTCCATATAGATTTAAAACAACGATTTATTGAAACTATTCTAGCATATAAATAATTTAATATATAAATTATATTTCGAAATAAGCAAATAATCCTTTTACTTGACCTACTCTTATTATTTACTATGTCATAATTCAAACGGTTAAATATCAAATTATCGATGCATATAAATTACATTCATGAAACATAAATATCCCAGAGGAAGCATCAAACTAAATTATTACTTATACTGTAAGATATCCTTTTATAGCTGCTATCAAATTCTGACCTCTCGAGCTGACCTCCAATCAATCATTGTTATACATTTTAATAAAACAGCTCCACATTTTTTATTAAATTTTAAGAAATTCCAAATTGTAACGTCTCCGCAGTGCGATAAATCAAATTTTACTAGGAACGAATAAGAATAAGCTTGAATAATATGCCAAGGAGAAAATCCTTTCGAAGTTAAAATATCATATAGGTAAGGGAGAAAAGGGGATTGGCAGCCCGGCTAAGGAACACGCAATGTCTCATAACTCAGCCTGTATTCTGCTACGTACAGCGCGTATGTAATATCGCTATGATTGCGCAGTGATTTACAGTATTAAATTATAATTTTACGAGGAATGTGACGTTGCCGTTCATTTCATTACAGGCTTGGATTTATTCCTTCTACGCAGGCTCGGAAAAGTTAAAAAATGATGTTTTATGAATCGTAATGTTTAAACTTTTTACTTGATATCATAAGGTAATTATTAAAGAAAAAAATAACATTAAGCTTCAGAGATAGGAGAATATATCAACATTTTCAAAATTATTCTTGTAGACATGACATTTGTAAAAGGTAAATCGGATCATGTAACAAATCGACTCTATTTTTAATATAACTAATGAATTCAATTTATCAATCTTATCCATCCAATCTCATCTGTAATAAAACACATGAATAATACATCGTTTATATATTTAGTAGAGAGTTCCAATTCCGATTACCGGGACAATTATTCTCCCTAAATCGTGCCTTATCCGACCCTAAATTCATCAACCTACATTTTTTTAATTCAAACACAAACACTCGAGCATTAAAAAAAGAAACCGCAAGAGTCACATCGCCCGCAGCCCGCAAACGTCAATCGGCTCGTTTTTCCCCCGCAAACTCGTAGCGTACAAATTGCTCTGTAGCGAGCGCTGTTCCGCTGTCGCAATGCGAGCGCGCACACGTCACTAGGTATATCTCGCCCGCTTCAGGAGACCGACGGGGCGGAAGCGTGTCGGTGATGCTGATCGATCTCCGCTGCCGAAAAAGCAATTAACATCGTTGCCCGTGCATTTGAATTTTTCAAACGATCAGATGGGGAGAGCAACTCGCGTGAAGTTATTATTATGCCGCGTCCCCGGCGACATTCAGATGGAAAAGTTTTTGAACAGAAAAAATATAGGTGGAATTCGGATTGGAAAAAAAGTTACGTCACAGGGATTTTGGAAATACTATTTTTGGGGTAATCTTTTATGGTAATTGGTTTTGTCGTCTGCGTTAAATTTGAATTTTTAAAGTGGAATTCGTTGTACGCTCAAAAAAAAAATCCTTTTACGTTATTTCACGGTTTTAGAAGAACTATTGTAAATTTTGGTTTTTGGTTAAGAAAATATTATTAGAATGATATTTGATCTCAACATTTTTCCAATGATTTTGTGTTAATTGTTTCAATAAAGTGATTCTGAATTTTTAGTTTTCTTTGAGCAATACTTTGACTAAATATTATATTTGTAGAATCAGTATGTTTAATAATAATTTTTGCCGCAATCTTGGTAATGTTCTACTAATTAGCCCGATTTTCACGATATGGAAAATTTTCAACTGGTAGCTTGAAATTTCGCTAAAAATTTTACTTTTAAGAAACCCGCATTTAATGTATAGCTGCTACGTATTTACTGTAAAAGAGTAAAAGGGCTTGATATTGAAATAAAAATAAAAATAAATCAATTTAATATATAATGAAAATAAATGTTTAATATTAATGTAAATAAAGTTAATTTAATTTAAAGGAAAGAAATCAAATAACGACCATACTGTGCAATATGCTCATCTATTAAGTTAACATGCCAAAAAAAGCCTTCCAATGTTTCATGTAATTCGTTTTTCACGTAGGCGTATGACCTGATTTCCTTTGTTTCAATTTTGCCCCTACTTATTCGTTTATATATAGCGTTTAGAAAATTATACGTTAAAAAGTAATAAATGCATATAAAACATGATTATACAATATTTGTTCCCGTAATTTTAAAAATAAAAGAGTTTATCATAGTTCTGATTTTATTACTATTTAAAGTCGAACTTGCGTATCATCACGCCAACATGTATTCATATAGGTATTAAGAGTTCATAATACATACGTGATATATAAAAGCTTAACTTTAGGCAGTTTTAGCCAGTTTCTGCTTTGAAATTGTAATTTATACTCGAGTTTATGTGTATAGCTAACACATTTATCTGCACGTTAAAAGGATATCCAGCAGAAATGCTGAATATTCTACCAGAGAATTTATAAAATTGTTTAGATATAATTGATTTCTTTTTAATTCAAAACGAAATAATATTTTTGTCACCAGGACGTTAAATTTCACGGATGCCGTTTCACCAGCATTTTACGTCCAAATGTCTAACATTATTTTTTTATACCTATGGGTGATTCTCAGCAAAAGTGCTCAGTTTTACGTGTAATCTTCGTGGTAGAAAATAAGCCTCTTTCATTGAATACAAATGGACATCTTTATTTTGACTAATATGATATTCCAGTAATTTGGGTTTCATTCTTATGAAAAAACATATTTTTTGAAAAAATTAAAGATTTTATATTATAAAATCTAATTAAATATCCACGGAGATTACAGGATAGAATTTGAGCACTCTTGCTGAGAATCACCCATATACCATGCCGTAAATTTCGATTTTACTGCTTAAGAAAAATTCGCCACAAAGACTACTGTCAACATAAACACAGCTGATCGCCAAATAAATGAACTAAACTTTAATAACCACTTACTTGAGTGCGTCGGCGTTGACTTTGCCGATGGCCTGTACCGCAGCGTCGCGGACATCGATGGTCTCGCAGCGCAGAAGCGGCACCGTCAGCTTGTACAGGGCTGACGGACTGGCGTTCGTCCCGGGCGACTTGTTGTCACCCCGCTCTGCTGACAGGCTGTCCGGTGACGAGCTACAAGATACAAGGCGTCGGGATAAATTTTAGTCGCAATGACGGATGTTAATGCGTTACCGATTAAGCGATTGGACGTAGAAACGGTGGTTTCAAGAGTCCACGAGATTAAAGGTTCTGTGATAACAAGATCTTTGATAAAAGAATAAACTCGCAGTTGTTAAGGTATTAGATTTTGTTATTTTGAAAAATCAAAGTGATTTCAAACTCAATAGTAAATCATTCAGAAATTAATAATTAGATTGAAGCCAAAACTGGTAAATATGTTATTGATTTAGATTCCTTGACTGGCAGTAATGCAATAATCCGAAAAAAGGAAATTAAAGTTGGTGGTGTTCTATAAAATATATATATTGAGAATAGTGAATGGGAATCTTTTGTTTTAAAAGCACATTGAAGATAATTTGGCACAACAGTCAAAGATCTTTAAAAGTTTTCAAGCATAAGATTGAATAAATGGTTAGATTTATCAAAAATATCACTTAATCGGTAAGATTCATCTTTAAAATACGATATCAGATATATGTATTTCCTAACAGCTTACAAACTATATACTAAAAATGATTATCATGAAGATGGTATTCCTCCACTTCAGAATTATTAAATCTGATAGAGTGAGACTCGAGTGATGTTTTGTTTGAATCGGTGCAAGAAGATGAAGCGATCGGGTAACGGTCGCATGTAATGTAATCAACTAAGCGATGCAGGCTTTGCACATAAACCACGTGCAAAGGTTTACAAGAAGCACTACTACTGATAATGATGTCTTACTTGAACAAACTAAGGAGCTTATCATGCATTTTTAATCTATTACATGTATGTATATACGCGCCGACGTTGAAACCTTTTTTCAATTATAACAATAATATTCTCTAATGACATCTTACTATTGAAAAAGCTTTTTAAATGCATGTGTAAGGTTCTATTATAAAAACTTAATTTATTCGAGGTTTTAATGTCGGTTTGCATATAGATAATAAAAAATTAAACTACAACAGATAATATGATTATTTAGGACTATTACATTATAATATACTCAAAGGGAAAAGTATAATCATAAAGTAACGAAAATTGTTCTTTGGGTACAAGATAAATTTGAAAATAATTTTCTAAACATTTTATAAGACTTTACACACAAATACAATGAAACATGACAAAACATATTTGAAAAGAGTAGGAATTACATTCATTATTATAGATAAAATAAATCAAGAAATAACTGTAAAAGGGTCAACTTATATATTGAATTTATCTTAAAAAATATTGTTCAGAAGGGAAAGAATAGTTGGTAAAACCCGTTCGAAAATAAACCATCTCACTTTTGTCTTTGAGTACTCTCTAGATAAGGGCACATTGTGTAGTACACGTCTTCGTATTCTGTACACGTGTCCTCCCGTGAACCGCTCAACAGCTGGTGTGCATTACAAATGTGTTGTATCCATTTCCACCGTGTAAATAGTGTGTTTGTATGTGCGTATATATCTGTGTGTGCGTGTATTGTTCCCGCGGAAGCAGCCAATGTCGATCGCGTTTTTTTCTCAATTAGTTAGGGTCTCTCACCTGGTCCGCTTGTGCCTGGTGTAGATGCCGGATATGGACGGTACGGAGAAGCGGCCCGGCAGGGTCTGGGCCCCGCCGAGGTTCTCCAGGCTCTGACTCAACTCCTTACTCATGCACAACACACCAAACTCCACCGTATGCTGACCGCTATATATTTAGAGTATGCAATACAATGTACCACCAAAATGCTCCTTCTCGTTAATTCTTATTCGCATTGATTCTATTTTATCGCTTCGATTATTTGTCTTTTCGACTTTTAAGCTCAAATCGTTGTTCCGCTTTTTTAATCTTGGCTATATATATTATACGCTAGTCTAATACCCCTTTGTACATGTGGAGATACGGCTTGGCGCGTGTGAAAGCTAAGCGTCATTTGAGGCATTTGTAATTTTTTAAATGTACATTTTACAAGCTTGTTTGTAGTACCATTGTTTGTCAGCCCGCCGTGATCTTTTCAAACTTTTCGTATGAGTAGTTTTTCATTCAAATTGTCATCAAATCATCTTTAGTTTGTTTGAAGTTAAGTTATGAATTTCGAAACAAAGAACGAAATATAAAAATTAAAAATTAAGTAATAACAAAGCTTAATTTCAGTCGATTCTGTAAAAGCGTAACTTTCACACTCCATTGGTAAGATGATAACAATAAATAAATAAGACAACGACGACTGACATGCGGTGTTAATATAGAAAGTTGCAGGCGCAAAAGCAGCAAATACTTGTATGCTTCGACAGGCGATTATGCACAATGAGAATTTAAATATACAAAAGTTTTTCTTAAGCAGTAGCAAAATAAATATACATTAAAAAAAGATTTTATATTATTTTGATTTGAAATAGTGTCATAAAAACAAAATATAAGAATGTAACAAAAATGAGCTACTTGATATAACTTATTCTTCAATATCCTATTCTTTAACAAATAATGGGTCTCTGAAACATTTGATTACATATGAATAACCTCCATAATATTTACGAAGGTACAAAAAATTATCTAACTCAATCAAGATTCTCTCCTGTATATAATTCTCATTATACAATGAAATTTAATTAGATGCTTTTTTATGTTATAATTAATTTCATAAACATAATAGTTTGAGCAAAAAGCATCTATTATAAATTTCTCACTCCTGCATGAAGTTAAAAATTTTACTGCATATTTTTTTTAGATAACGTATCATTTAATCGTAATAAACTGTCTGCAAAATTCATTTTGAGAAAGGTTGAGTTTGACACTAAAGTATCATTCATAATGAAACAAATTGAATTTTCAAATATTAAAAGGTTCACCAAAAATTCTTGCAGTGCAAAGAATGCAGTATTGCAAATAGTTTTTAATCATTAGTAATGCAGGGATAATTATCAAATTAAACAAGCACACAGGACCCATTTTAATTAATAAATTAAATAATAGTAATAATAATGAAGATAATATAAATTAATAGTAAACATATTTTCAACAAAACTAACATTGACATCTTAAGAAATATGATTACGATTTTGGTTTTGTATGTAATACATATAAGCATTTTACCAAAACGCTATAATCCTGCACCTTCGACATTTATAAATTTACTACAACTTTTAATACATTTTTTAAGAACTTAAAAACAAATTTGTTATAACCGAGATTACGTGTTAAATTGAATAAATCTATTTACCTTAGGCTAAGATCGGGACTCGCACAGCGAATAATGGGACTTGGAATAGGTGGCACAACACGATATCCAAATGTCAAATAATTTTTCCAAACGTGTAAGTAAACGTCTCTTTCGTTAACTGGCTTTCGAATGGCCGTTGAACTTCGTAAAAGAGATGCTCTATTGTCATTAACTGGCCTAAAATTCGACAGAAAAAGTATATAAGGATGATTTTATCATTGTTTTAACAATATTAAATTGCATCTTATCTTACGTAGGATCGACAACGGTGAACAAAGAATTAATTCGGTTAAAAACGATTGGCCACGAATGAGCAACCGCGTTTGGACACAATGTCAAAACTCTATCCTTCTCTAAAAATGCAAACAAACAACTGCTCCAAGGATCGGCTCCATTTAAATTGAGTAATGAGGAACTTTTTGTGCTGTTCTCATCATGGAAACCTAACGCAAAGCAAAGGATAAATTATCACAAACAAATTATAATAAATAATGTCATTCTGATGATTTAATAAGAAAACTTACCAGCCGTCCAAACGCAGCTACTCCTATCTGCAATCCACTGTAGATCAACGTTTGATGTTGTGGCGGCAGCTGCCTTTTCTGCGGGCGGGAGCATGTAATAATACTTTTCTAAAACTGCCGGGCAGCAGGCATCAATTACATCAATCACAGGTTGATCATCTTCTAGACTAGCTGTAAAAGATAAGTATGTTTTGATGTTTAGTCATGAATTCATATAATGTACAAAAGTTATGAAAACATAACGTAATATTTATATGAATTGTACCAAATAAAGTACAAAAACAAAAATTACCAAAGTTCTTCAGCAAGTGTTTTATTTCTCTGAGTATATGGACGACTAGACGACGCGGATACAAGCGACAGTTGCAGAGCATCACCAAGGCGAAACCCTCGACGAGGTGGAAGACACTGGAGATCGGCTCCACTTTCTGTCCAGTCTCTACCTTCTTTGCTACAGTGTCCACTGTGATTCGAGGATTTAACCGCACACCGTCTGGCGGTTGCTCTTTTGCCTTCGCGCTCGGATTAGCCAGGGCGTTCTTCCAGCAGGTCAGCAATTGCAGCAGCATGCGCAAACCATTATCCAGCAATTGGGGAAACGTGTCCTACGTAGAAAAAGATTTTGTTTAATATCGTTGTTTAATGATGATGATAGTATACTTTGAAATTGTTAAATTAAAATGGGAAGAGTTAAGTCCTAAATAAATAGAAAATTCGAATTCAAAACTATGCAATACACAAGATATGCACAAATATTTTTTCGTACGAAATCATCAATCTAATAATAAGTACTAGTTTCAGTGAACAATACCTGCACGTCTCGGGCGAGGAACTGCGTAAACCCGAGTACGACGTCCTGCCGCCAGTCGGGAAAGTCCAAGACGAGAGTCTGCAAGCTCTGATAGGCCAAGCCTCGGAGTTCCTCGTCCATGTGCACGGTGAGTCGGGCCAGCATGTCGACGAGCTCGGCGCCGGTCATGCCATCCGGGATCAACCGAGGCACTGCCGCGACACACGTGCGAAACAGGTCGATGCGAGGTTTTCGCTCGCCCGTGATCATCTCGTCCGGCTCCTTGTTCACGTTCTGCGTGCTCGTCATCATGAGCGGCCGACCGTAGTGTACATCTAGGGCACGCAGTATCTCCACGAAGACGCGGCGCACGTGCGGAAAATACGAGGACATGCCGATGCTTTTGGCCGTGTCCTCGGTTAGCATCTGTAATAAGGTGGTTGTAAGTGTTTCAGAGAACTTTTTTAAGGTAATACTTTTGTAGAATTAAAAAAATTAAAGATATACAATAACAGAATATGTTGTAACTTATTGAAGACATATTCTATTTGATGAATTATTTTGTAGATCAAATTTAATCAAAATAGGGCTTTAAAAAAAAAAAAAAAAAAAAAAACACTAGTATTTGGTTGTAATACTTTGCAATGAATGCTTGAGGCTGAATTTATTTTAAAAAATACAACAATTATCTTATTATTACAATTATCTATCATGATCCACAAGATACATACTTCATTAAACAGAATATGGAGGGCGATAAATTCCTACATCAGAAGACATATTCTTATTTATTTAAAAATGAAAAAAATATATATGTATTATTAAATCCTGAAATGTAGACATTTTGATATCTAACCATTTCTTTTCCTCATTATTTCAATTATTATTTTATATAATAATCTGTAATGGGTTTTATCACAAATACAATTTTAAGCAACAATCCTAACACTTGAATTATAGTTTACAATAAAACATAAATTTAATAAAATGAATCATAATTACTTTGTTCAGCCAAGTCTTTTTAACACGCATAGTATTTCCACTAGGTAAGACGCCCATAGTTCGAGGCATCGGTGGCTCACCCTCCTTCTGCTGCAAACTATCGGCAACGACGAGGAAGGCTCTTAGACCGATACTCATGCGCTCAGGTGTGAGAATAATCTTGACCGGTCTGCCTACTGACAACAGGTCGAACACGATCTCGCGCATTGCAAAGTCCAGGCGTTCCTGCGCGATAAACTGGATGATCTTCACAAAGATGTTGAGCGGCGTGTCACGTGGAACGACAGCCTTTGATCCCTTCGGGAACAATGAGTTGACGATGCTCTGTAGGCGACTCTGAGTAGCCGAATTGCTCTCGCACTTTATACGAATCATATAGACCCAGAGAAGTCGGTAGAGAGCCTCTGTAATGAGAAAATTTTGATTTCGTGAAGCGGTTGGTTTTATAGATAGTTAGGAAGGATATTGTTGAAAGTATATAGCTACCCAAAGCAACGCGACACATTTTTGGGTCACGATTTTTTAGATGAGAGAGACACATCGCAAGAAAATAGTGCCAATTCTGCAAGAAGAACGTCTTCTGGCTGACACATAAGAGACAGGTAACCAGAGGAAATAAAGCAAGGCGATGCTTATTTTTTGTACACATATCTAATGTCGTCGAATATAACATTTCCACGAAATTTTTTAAGCAAGGAACATTGACTTCGTTTTTAACAGCCTAAAAATAAATATATGATTAAGACTTAAATTTAAAAAGACTCTCGTGAAGTAGCAGAATACTTACAGCAGCTACAGGAACAAGAATTTCCACAAATAAACCTGCTAAAGCATGTTTTACATCTTTGTCCTTAACTTCTAAAAAGTATTGGGCGCATTCTTGCATAAATTGAAAAGATGCTTCAAATTCTTCAATTGGTACCATCTAAAATATTATAACGTAATATTTTGTACTTCCATTGATAAATTATTATAAATTTTTTAATGATAATAATTAAATGATTTACCTTTACTCTGAAGAATTTCATACCCATGAGTAAAGAAATTATGCTTTGTGTGGTATGTGGTCCAGGTTCTTTTGCGCGCAGCTCCTTTAATTCAACCACGAAACGTTTACGAACAGACATAAAACGGGATTGCGCAAGTACTCCTATTACTTCAGCGTATAAATCAGCTATTATATGAATATTTCCAGCATTTGGTTCATTTTGAATTCTGTAACACATATTTTATGTTAATAATATTATTATATTTCAAATATTTTGCATTAATAAAACAATCAAATTACCCTTCTCTGTATTTAAAATGTTTAAAGGCAATATTTTCTATGTGTGTAACTAAATCCTCATGTCCTGGATGGAATGGCAATTGTTTTAACACTTCAATTAACATTAAACAAAATATAAATTCCACAGCCAAATCTCTTCTTTCTTGAAGCAAGTCAGCTTCACTTTTTTCAACTGTTTCCACACTTCCTGACACTATTGTATACATTATACTGAAAATAAAATCAGATTAATGGTTAGTTGTGATAATAGTAAATAAAATTGTTTGAAAAACCTTTAAGAATAAGGTTACCTTTTTCCTTTTTGATCCTCTTTTGCAGCTGCAAGTTTCTTTTGATCTGTTCCATGGTCTGCAAGTTGCCGCTCATACCAATTGAAAAGTGCTCGTAAAATTGAAGGGAGACAATGTTCAGCAACTGATCCAAAAGCTGATAGTAGCTGATCAAATTGAAGGTCTTCACCTCTTTGCAAAACTTTAGAAAGAGGCTTTTCCTATTAAATCACAAATATATATTTTAAAACGTTAATATATTTGGTTCCATGTATAATATATATTCATTCCTAAATAAATCACATTAATTGCAATTTATCTTACTATTTCTGTCATGACAGCTTCCATCTTCTTTTCAGCTTGTGTAGTAAAGTCAGTGAATAAAGTACGCATGACAAACTCCCCTGGTTTCAAATCCATGTCTCCTGTTTGTTGAGGCTTCATAGTTTCTTTTTGAGCCCCCCAAGGCAACACAACAGTTACGATACTCACTCTACTAGAATTTGAGTCTGCAACAATTTTGTTTCATTTTATTTTTAATTAACACAAACATTAATAATTAAAAATAATTATCACTTAAACTCTCAACTATACTATTATAAAGAGTGATTACTACAAAACAACACAGTTGCTTTTAGACTAAACCTAAGTATCATACAATGCCTATAAAAATTTTTATTTGATAAATAGATAAGATAAAATAAAAAGGATTAATCTGTTATTATATTAGTAGATATTAGATAATAAAGTCCATGAATACTTTTAAACATACATTTATATTTATATTGATAAGAAGATATACAATATAGAAATAAAATGATTTGGCAAAATAAGAAAATAATGGAAAATTAAAAAAAAACTCAATTAGTTTGTTCGTTTAAAAATTTCTGACACAAGTAAGGTTATAAGTTTTCTTAATTCTAAAAATTTGAATCATTATAGAGGCTTTTATAACACTGTGTTGTAGAAATTGATCATGTAATTAGCTTTTTATGAAAAATTAACCCCTAAAATTTTATTGAAATCAAAATATTAAACTCACCATTTCCTGATACAGAAGTGCTAGCAGTGTAAACACTTACTGCATCGCTACCTTCCCCTTGCCCTAGTCCATGAGCCTGTTGTGTCTCTTGACATGGTCCTGAAAAGCTTGTTGTTTCTGTCGTTCCCTCATGAAGACCTTCACCTTGAATCACTCTTGATTCAGCAGCTTCTAAAGAAAGACAGAAAAACACAGACTGCTTTAAACTGGTTATGAAAAAAAACACCACATATAAATTAAAAAATTTTATTAAATATTTTACAGTAAATAAATTGGCACTGTATAAAGAGTTTGTACTTGCTAATTCTGAACATTGGAACTGACTAAGAAATGAAGCCCCATTTTGTAACGTAACAGATGCCCACAGTGGACCTTAACTTAATTACACCAAGTTAGATACCTGACTTTGACCGTATGCTAAAAGCTTATGTATAGTCGAAAGGATAAAAGCTTAAGGTTAGAGTACAGTAGTAGAAAGATTTTGTCTCTTTTACAGCTGAGGAATATTTGTTTTATAATAAATAACAACTTTCTTTTTTAATAAAAAGATATTTTTTTTTTTTTAATATTGCAGTAACCTTTTCCATTTATAAGTTATATTTAATCAATAAATTAAAATGTCTTATTTTTGTAAAACCATAAATTTTTAATAACAAAATAATCAACAATAGAGTAACAAAATAATAATAGATAAATCTTTTTTTATCATTATCATTATTAATACACATACAAAATGATTCACACTTTATGTTTTAAAAATATTCTAATTATTAATTTTTAAAGATTAAATATTTTACATAATTTTTCTAAAATTAAATTGTTTAAAAATAAATCTATTATATAAATAATTTACATTTATATGAATAATTACATCAATACTTTCTATATATATTTTACAATAGAAGCAAAGAAAATCAAAAACTTTCTAAGATATTTTTACTGTAGCTATTAAAGACTTTATAGTTTGCAAAGCTATGACTCACCACTTTGGGCTCCTCCTTCGCCGCTGGGTTGGTTTTCGCCGCCTACAACATTAATTGTTTCTTATCAAAGATTTGTGTGCATTATTTATACAGATAATTTCAAATGCTTTTAAAAATTTTTACAAGTAACTTTTAGTAAAAGTAAAAGAAATACTATTTTTATTTTGAAAATTAAATTATTTACAAACCTTCTGTCATGTTTTCAATGTTTGCCTCTGACCCAGGCAACATTTCGCAGTTTTCCTGTCAGGCCATCTCTAAAAAAAAGGAAATGAAATTTTTAATTTGAAACTTAAATATTTATGATCTTATTTGAACTTCTAAGTTATCATTAACTGTAAATTTTGTTATTTTGAAATTTTTATATTTTTCTCATAACTGGATACAATTTATATTTTTTAACATTCATCAACAATCAGCAATGCACATTGATTTAAGTGATTATTTTATGCATATCTTTAAGAATATTCTTAGCTATGACTCAGTTCTGTTATTTCTGTCATTTTACTATGAAATCATATTAACGAAAGCAAAACAGAAAGAAAAATTATCATAAATACAGAAAAGTTAGTTTTATCATTTGAAACTTGTAGTTATTAAATTTACAAATATTTTTAATCCTGAAATTGTATAATTATTATTTTTGAACACTATAAAATTTTAATGTCACTTTATATGCTTGAAACAAAGTTGAATATTATAATAATTGATGCATATATATATATTCAATTAAAAGCTCTATTTCAAGTCAATATAATTTTTATTCTGAATAAGCTTTGAATTTTGTAAGAATGGAAGACAGTGATTAAATGCCTCATTAAATTATTTTGAAGTTTTACATCTACAATATACATTACAATAAATCAATTATTTATCAGGAAACAGCAATATATGTGTGTATGTATGTATTACTACAAGAAGATAAACACTGTATATTCAACTCTTTAGTTAGTTACACACATATTACTATCCTATTCTTTACTTTACCAACTGAACGATGTTTTTAAATTCATACATCCTAATTCAAGCAACCATTTCTCTGAAATGACTCATCGTAAAAATAGTCTTGAATAGCAGTAAAACTTCAGCTACATCTAAACTCAATTAAATACTGAAACTGCTGTTTAATCAGTAAATTTAAAAAACCAGATGATTTTGATCAACCAAGCATCTCCTTTTAAACAAACACACCACATTCTATATCTCAGCAATAAAAAAACGCGCTGCAGCCAAACCTACTGCAAACTTTGCAATAGCACAACACATCACCTGAAAACTTCCTGCACCCATCGCGCTGTCTATCCTGTCATCTCCCACTTTTCACCATACTTAGTTA
This sequence comes from Torymus flavipes, assembly GCA_030522905.1. NCBI lineage: Eukaryota > Metazoa > Arthropoda > Insecta > Hymenoptera > Torymidae > Torymus > Torymus flavipes. The sequence continues at coordinate 14,948 of JAPYZO010002056.1, forward strand.
TTGAGCAACTCCCGCAGTTTCACTTTCCCCCGCGTAAACAACAATCTATATAAACGCACCGGAGCGCGAAAAAATATTCGCAAATTCGCGCGCTCTCGCGAGTGATAAACAAAGGCCCGCCCTCTTCTTTGTGATTATGACGAAGCGCGAGCGCGTACTACAACTCCTAACAATGTAAAATTCCGTGTTCGATTTCGCTTATAGACCCGCGAGAAAAACCGCGTCGACACTTCCTCGACGTCAACAAAAAGTCGATGGAAAAAAGAGTGTTGTGTGTGTATACACTGCGCTAGCTGTCCATAACCTCGGTACGATACGTCAGTCCCTCTCTCTCTCTCTCTCTTTCTAGCGCTTTTTACACCGGGCCCAGGGCGTATACAAGTATAATAATCATGTGAAAAAGCAGGCGCGGAATCAGCGTTCCCGAACCTTCATCAACGTATAGCCGCGTAGTCAACGATGGTGACAACTCTCTCTCGCAGCGCACATATACATATATATACAGACACCTACACACAATCTTTAAGGTTAGAGTGTCCAAAGTGTATATATCGCGCGAGCGAGAGAGAGTCTGTCATCACTCGCGCGCTGTCTTATCTCAGCCGTGTTCAGAGATAAGGCGACGACCGGTGTGACATTATACGCATTGTTATATACCCGTGGATGACGTCGAGCACAGTCGTGCCTCCTCTCCTCAAGCTCTCGACGGTCCGGGAAAAGCTCCGGCTCCCATTGCGCACTTTACTATCCCCGTCTCTTTCGTCGTAAATACACTGAAGATATATACCCGCACTAATGTACACACTACTGCACTCTATTCTGCAGCTGCAGCTCTATAGGCGCGTATTGGGCTGCTCGGGGGAAAAACCCCGTTATACGTGGGTGGTTGAGTGGGTACGAGAGTAGAGTAAAAGTATATATATTTAAGAGCTAGGTGTATTGTTGTTATGGTAATTCCATGGGTTTATTACGAGGCGCGACGAGGTTCATCTCCGGTCTCGCGGCTCTTGTGGTAACTGGACTTTTCGGCTCTGCAGGTGTCAGTGGTATGATGGCTAGGGAGCTGGGTTTTGGAGCGATCAGCTGATTTCGGAATTGATTATGAGCGAGGAGCGAGGAAGTGTATAATGTCGGCGACCGGCTGACAGGTGTGAAGTCGTTTGTAGGATTTTTCGAGAGAGGAATTGCTTTATTTGAAGCTACTTATACTTACCATTGAAATGAAAATTACCAATGGCTTTTCAATTTTAGAATATTCTTATTTAAATTTAAAGTACGCTTTGAACAAATTACACGTTAAGGGCCATAGTAAAGAAGTCTTATTATTTATCACAAAAAATTATACTTAAAGAACTTATTCTTTTAATACTTTTTGAAAATTTATTTTTAATTATCAATATTAACATAATCTTTTCAAATCATTTTATTTTTCAAGTTTACAATTTTTTCCATCAAAAATGCAAATTAAATGCTTGCATAAGTATACCTATATCAGTTTGGTGCATAGAAATTGTACACGTGGCAGTTATTTTTATTTATATTTATAGATGTATGATTATAAATTGTACAATTACACAATTGTGATATAATATCTGGTTTTTTTTTCTACTTGGCCCTGTGTGCCAAAATCATCTAATAAAACGCATATATAGTATATACATTGGATATTTATTCGCTTAGATAAATATATTATTACAGTAATACGTTTTATTAATCAAACAAAAGAATATTTATATAGCTTATATACATAGAGTCGTAGAGTATGTCTATAAAACTTTTTATTCGTTTACATGAAACGAATTCTGCTCCGAAAATTTTCAAAGTAGGGTAATTCAAATTTCTATTCATAATCCACTACCCATTACCAAATCTTTACTCGATCATAATCACACCTCACGCACCGTCCAACAATCGAACTGTCGGTCAATAATCGCCTATAAGCTTTGACGCCCAGAAATTTTCCGGGCAATTGAAAATCTCAAAACCCGGGGCTCGCGGCCTCGATCGCCACGCTGCCCGCGAATCCGTAAAAGAGCCGTCGCTATTAGGTGATGCATGTATATAAGGTATATACAAAATAGTTAGGCAGCTCTATAGTGCGCGGCCCTGGCATTGAAGCACCTTGCCACGCGCGCATCGCCGTTGCGTCCGCTGTATATAGTCCACATACGTCCGTGAAATGATGATTGTTTCGGAAGTACCCTGCGTGGGTAAAAACATACATATAAGGGAAAGGGGTATGTACTTTATGGCGGAGGTAAAGTGCTGGTACAGCTGGCCAGAAAATTCCAGACTTTTTCTATTCTTTTATATAAATAATATTATATATCATATAAGATAAGGTGAATTTGAGAGTATATTCGTTTTGCTGGAAAGTTTATTGGCAGAGTCAAGAATGTAATTAACTTTTTGATAAAAGTACCTTCTGCTCACACCTTTCATCAGACATCGCCCAGCCGTATTTTTTTGTGTATGAAAAGAAAAATGATAGAGATGCACAATATAAAACTCACTTACGGTTAATAATGTACAATACGTATATATATCGAATCGCAATATACATAATACTTTATGTTATTCAATCTATTTCGATGGCTGTTTAAGGAAGTGAACCTACGATCGATACCGATCGATACACATAGCGTCGTATTATCCTACACGCGCGGGTGCGAATCCCAAGTGCATACCTTGCACAACGTCATCATGCTTTCTATAAACGACAAAACAAAGCGGCAACGAATTTAGATTAAACGAGACAATACTATGATGATGCCAGCGCGAGGAAAGGTATATATATTTATATAGATGACTGTATGTCTGAAACGTGTGTAAAAAAGTTTCCATGAGCCAAATTTGTTATTGACCTTTACCTTGTTATAAAATAATTTGAATATCGTACTAGCAAATTTTTTTAATAATCGTTAAATAGTTATACGAATTTAAATGATTATAAGAAGACAATGAAGAAGCGAAAAATTATTATTTCTATTCAAATAATTCATACAATATATTTTTGTTTACGAATTCATAATGTATATTTTTATTGATCCTTGACTTAGAATTTTTAGACAAATAGTTCACATTATCTGTGGTGTAAAATGCCAAGGAAATAAATGCCCGTATACTATACAATAATATGCATCTTATGTATCTATTACTATAACCAATATTTTTTGTCAAAGGGAAAATAATAATGTAATTGCTCTATTACCCTCAACAATACGAATCTATATGGAAAATCTAATAAATCATATATATTCAAATCAAACTAAGGCAAAACAAAATTCATCATCTTTTCAAAACATATAATAGTAATTAATAATTGGTAACAATAAATATAATAACAATTTTGTTACCTTAAACACCTTTACAATTTTCCACGTCCAATCGAACAAGTACTATACATATCGACTATGCTCGACCTCGCGCAAAAAAGCTGGAACGCGTGCGCGAAAAAAGCGCGCTGCCGGCAACTTTTTTTCGAGCGCATTGACCGAAGCCATCATCATCATCAGCGGCGCGCCGCGTGTTTCCTTACACAATGCGCATTTCTTGCATACCGCAGCGCCGCCATCGCGCGCACGCACGCGACGATAACGCGAGCCGGGGAGTTCCGTCTGATTCGCGACACGCGGTCATCTAATGTGTGTGTGTGTGGGTATGTATAATCTGCAGAGAGATAAGGATTGATGTGCGATGTTCAAGTAGTGGCTATGTATGGGTACTTGCTGGTCTTTATGCGATATGGTGATAGAAATGTGGGTGTTGAGATTTTTCGGAAAATTCAGAGAATGATTCATTCAACGGAATGATCTTTTGTGACACTAGGATATATATAATTTCATCTTAAAATATCTCAAATAGTCCAGTTTTTAAGACATATTTTTGTATTATTTTAACATATATTTTGTCTTTTTTATACAGGCACATATGCAGCCGCAGAATTCACGAATATGACAATGTTCTTTAATCCTCAGTTTTGAATAAACATATCTTCATATAAGGGATCAGCATTAAATTAAAAAAAAAAACATTAAAAACCTGTTTTCTTTACTTTTGTTTTAATTTTTTATTTGCTTTATTTGCATGTAGTCTACGTTAATAATAAAAATTTTATTCATCATTTATATATAAAATAGGATTACAATTGTCTATGACTACAGTATTTTAAAACTCGCGGTCCCATTCTTGCGGCTTCTTTCATATTTTGACATCTGCAAACATATCTAAAATATGTGGGGACGCTATTTTTTTGTTGATAGAATATATTGTTTATTTTATCTATTTTACAAATATGCGATCACGTAGGCCGCAAAATTCTTTAAAAATTCCAACCATCCACGATGTACTTAAACACTTAGCAACAAACCGTCTTCACATATCGACAAATTAATTTCGCTAATCGGGGTCTTCCTCGCGCCTGTAAAAAAATCTGCTACTCGCGTTTCGTCGAACTTTATCGCTCAGCGTCGTTGGCACACTCGATATTTCCCAACTCATTATATAGCCCCCGTTGCTATCGGCCGGATGGATCTCTTCTCTGCAACGACGCACACACACATGAGTCCGAAGACGAGCGATAATAAACGTCTCTCCTCGGGCGCGCACGCCTCGATTCTTCTTCACCTACATGAGTCGTGGGGCTTCAACATTCGTTGGCAGTCACTCACTGTATTTAGGTGCAATGCGGCACTTTGTTGATGGGATTTTTGATTTATTATTTTTTTAATTTTTTTTTTTAATTTTAAAAACAGTATTGTTTAGGTTTATGCTGTGATCAAAAAAGTTATATTAAGACCTGTAAATAAATGTTTCATTGAAACTCTTCGAAATCTGCACTGAAATAAAAAAACTATCATACACTGTAAAATCTTTAAAAGTACCATATCATTTGCAGGAAATTTTACAATACTATGTTATAGTAAATTTTTATGTATATAGGTTTCTTATTATAAAGTGTGGTATATAATCTTTCGTTTTAACAGCATATGGTGGTTTCGACTAAATTCTTAGTACTCGATGAGTGTGTAAAATAGATTGTATTTACAAATTTACATAACTTATAAGTTATAAGCAGCACGAAAACGTGAATGCTTATTTTTTGTAAGAACATGTACACATATATTGGTTGTTAATTAAACTATAACACGTGGTAGACATCAATTGATATTCACTTTTTGTTAGTTATATGTCAAAAGTTCTTGCAAATTATTACTATCAGTCTGGTCCTTAAAAAATTATCGACGATATTCACTCCAGCCAAAAAAAAACACAATAAACAAACAAAAGCCATTATATAACATGGACAAATCATAAGTTCAACTAAAGTTCATCTCAATCAACAAACTCGTCCATTTAATTCCTATGCATGCAAACTCAACCATTACGTAATCTCCGAACCATCGGCCGCCAACCGAGAAACCTTCGCGGCGACAAATCCGCGAGAAACAATATACAACAACGACTTTAGCAATCGCGCAGTACCAATAAAAACAGCACAGCATACTTAAAAGTAGCGCGATCCTCGTTGTGAAATTGTGGGGAAAATGTCACGCGAAAAATCCTAAGGACTTATATATTCAACCCCCTCGACATTACAAAACGACGAGGCACATCATCGCCGTCGCGCCGTGCCAGCGAGCCGCGTGCGCGCGCACGCTCTCTCGTGTATTTTTAAATGTTCGCCAATGATGTAAATAGTATAGGAAACGTCAGAAGAGCGCGGTAAGCGCGTGCTTGCAAAAGAAAAGAAATGAGAATTCGGTGAATTTTGGAAACGTCGGTGGGGATGTACTGGCCATGAGGACTGGGTTTAGTATTACGCTGAGAAAAAAAAATTAGTAAAAATTACTAGTAGCTTTGTAAAAATTACCATAATAATCTCTCGTATAGACTGTAAGATCCTGAGAGATTATACCATACTTCATAAAAATTTCCTAGATACGTAGTAAAATTTATTATACATAGAGTATACAAACTTTACTATAACGTATGGTAATTTTTCGGGTTTATACAGTCTCTGGTAGCTTTTCGAGAGAATACGATAACTATAAGTACTTTTTACGAAACTTTTTTCTGTCAATGTACGTGGCGAAGTGAAAATTAAAGTTCTAGAGATGCGATTCATATTTGGGACTTATGTAATGGATTCAAAAAGTTAATGGTATGGACAAAAGCAACCAGTCAATAGTGGTTTATTGTTTAATAATATAGAATTCATTGTTGCTGACCTTTCTTTTCAAACAAGCAAAAAGTATCAAAAATGTTTGTTAGAGTATAAATTTATTATGACTGAAATTAAATTAATTTTCTATTTTACTAAAAGTACATGCTCCAATATTCTACTTACACTTAAAATATACAAAATAATTATCTATTATACATTAATTTTTAGGTTTCTTTTACCACTCTATCCATTTACGTGTATAAAATTTCTTTTATACAACAGCTTTTAATTCCAATTTTAAATTTGAACCTATAGATAGACCTAAAAATCAGTCACACGAATTGAATTTCCTCGTACACCGTAATCTCCTCCCTCTCTTTCAGGATCCCCCGGTAATCGGAAATCAGTGATACCCGAGCGCAAAAAGAAACGTGCATGCATGCATATTCCTTATCTCTTTGCTATATATACAGCAGCAGATAAGCAGGCGTGCGACGCATATACGCATCTGTCGACTTTGAGACGCGCGGGCCGAGGTCCCGATATATACAGACGCGCGTTAACAGGTGTAAATCTGAGGACAGACGTGTATAGAAGTACGCACGTATATGTGTATATGTGTATAAGCGAAGGCTCGTGACATTGCGCAGCGGTCTGTTTGTTTTAGAGAGCCGCCGAAATTTAGATGTCAGCTGATGATGTTGTTTGCAGCTTCAAGTTCTGTGACGAAATTATGACGGATTTGAAGAGAAACGCATTTTTTTTTTCTTTTTTTTTTTCATGTAAAAATATAGAAATTAAGGTTTAATTGAATTTTAATTAGTTTGCTTTAAAAAAATAACATTGATTTTTGATCCAAGTAATTTTAGAATCATTTTCACACTTTCTCAATTTTAGTTTAATCATTCTGTATTTTATGGTCTGTTATACACATACATATATATCTAATGGTATTTAAAAATAATGTTAGTTTCATCAAGGATAGACGCACTTTTTTACCGCGTCATTAGCTCTACAATCTTATCAGATGATAATGTGCATCAAGAGTAATGTGTATATCATGCGTGAAAAATTATTTGATTATTTTTTAAGTGGAGCTCATCGTGTAAAAAATGATAACTGCGGTTTTTGTAATTTATTAGTTATTTAGTATAATTCTAAAATAAAATTTTATTCGACATATTTTTCATATGAATATACTTAAAAAACATTGGATGCTAAAACCACCAAAGTTTTCTACCTATAGTAACACAAAAGTATTTTTAAGAACATATTACTGCCTTACCTAAAGATATTTATAACTATTTCAAAATAAAACAATTCATTTCCCACAATACCACGACGATGAACAGTTTACACCAACGTTGTTATTCTACCACATATGGGCATAACCCGCCGACAACAAAGCACGAGAGCCAGCCCTCCAACGAACCTTCTCATCGTTCTCTGTTATAAACGAAACGGACAAGATGCGTGCAATCAATTATACCGCACGGCTTCGCGCTAACGCCAAAGCGCGACGATGTTCTGGCAAAGTCCGAGGGGCGTGGGAAATCAGGTCAAAAACACGAGAGCGAGGTAGTTACTCGCGGAAAATGTCATACTTAGTTTCGAGACGTGACGATGACTGTGCGCGACTTTGCTGGCGGTGAGAGAGAGAGAGAGAATATTCGCTTCGTCTCGCGCAGATCGTTGCTGGGAAGGGAGAGGGATGGAAAATCAATGATGATGTGAATGGCTTAAGATTTTATTAGGGCCTTCTTTTTGTCGAAGCAAAAATTTAAGCGACAAAATACAGGATAGTTTAAGTTTTTTAGGAGGAAAAAACCTCGATCGTAAACGTTAATTTTAACGTTACATAATGCAAAGTATCTCGTTGCGAAGTGCGCGTTTGTATTTACGTGCAAAACAAAGTGCGGACATCATTGCTCGTGTTAGATATACTTAATTTGAAGCATGGTGTACAAAATTTTTATGAAAATCGATGTTACACATATTCTCCGAATATCTATAAATATTAGAGAAAACAAAGTATAAAAAATGATTAAAATTAACGACAACTATAAAACAATTAATTAAAATGCAGTGAAGCAATGACCATATTTCACTGAAATAAATTGTTCTAAGAATATTATATTCAAGTGCTGATTAGTATTTGTTAAGACAGAAATCGTAATACTTGGTCAATCATTCACAATGCAGGCAGTCAATGATTACACCAATTTCTATGTTGGTTTCATTCCCAAAATGCTATACCTATTCGTTATTTCAGTTCAGTAAATGATCACTCATATACTCTGGTGTCAAGATATATACTTACTCTTTATGTACGAAACAATATCATACTATAATACAATGGGCAAAAAAAATTTCTTTGCTCAAGTTATTTCATAATAACTGGACCAGTATTATATATTTTCCAGTATATATGAACAATATTATTTTACAAATATAATTTTGTAAAACAAATACCATTAGTTTTATTTTTAATAACAAAAAATTAAATTGCAATTAAAAAATACTTATTTATTTGACTATCGAGCAAAACTTCTCGATTTGTGCCATACAAACCATCTCCTTCGCACTACTCACCAACAAATCATTCTGTTCGCCGCACTCACCTCTAACCCCCCAACTCAACCTTACTGCTACCAAGACCACCCTCACTCTACCCCTCCCACGCGAAAAATCACACGCCTCGCGAATCGATCTGAGCCCAATATAGGCGGACCCTTCTACAACCGAATAGGCGTGTACTTTCCATACGAGGTCCCCGTCCCTTCCGCAATCCGCTTGGCTTATTATCATCATCACCTCTCGCGCGCGTTTGACAAGGTCTTCGCAAGTGTCGTTCGAAGGTGCGTGCGTATATAAATACCTACATACGCGCGGCGTGTCGACGTGGTGGCTGCTGCTCCATTGAACTTTGGCGGGCACTCTGGACCGGCGCCAACTCGGCTTGCGCAATACGTACCTACCGCCCGCTTGCGCGCGCCCCCCGCGTTGACCCGTTTCTCTCTCTGTAGAGATGGTTATATAGTGAGGAAAAGAGAGAGAGATATAGGTGGAAGTCGGAGGGTTTAATATTAGGAAGATAGAGGGAAAGAGGGAGAAGCGAGAGGAAGTGATAATTGGATGGGAGAACTTATAGGTGGGATGAGAGATATTTTTATTTATTTGTAAACAGATTGGTTGGGAGGTAGTCTAAAGGAGACGAATTTACGAATTTTAGAAATAGGGTGGAGGCAAAAGATTGGGTTAAAAATAGAAACGCTATTATTTTGGTATTAAATAATGTAGATGGTTAGATAACAGAGAGGCGTATGTATACGAAGAGCGATGGAGGAAAAGTCGGTGAGGAAGAGGAAGAGGAGGAAGCCCGGAGAAGTAGGGGAGAGGCTAGCGTAATGACTACTGCGCACGCTAATGACTTGATAAAAGAAAAGCAGGAAAATGAGGGAGAGAGAGGGGAGACGATGCGTTGCAGCCATGGATAACATGCATCACCAACACGAAGAGGAGAGACAGAAAGACCGAGAGTTGACCTTGTTACTAGTTTCACGATGGGGCCGCCCTACAATTAATTTCGCAAACGCTATTTTTTGTTATAACTGCATGTGTGCATAACAACAGCTGCATCTGTACTAGAAGATTTCAGGGCGTTGGATAACGCGAGAAAGACGAGAGCATGCATTTTTCGACTTCCCAAAGCAGCAGCAGCAGCAGCGCAGAAGACTTTTTTTTTTTTAATGCGGTCGCGAAAATAGGGCGTGAACAGAGAGATGAGTAGAGCGAATAACTCTTTTCTTTTCCTTTGGCATTTATTGAGTGTGAGTATGTATATTTTCGCGCAATCGGGGCTTTGATTGTCTCCATTATGATGCTGGAGTTATTGATCCTACACTATTTTCGTTATAGTATTTTACTTTAATACATTTTTAATAATCGCAGTCGTTTTGTAAGTTACAGGAGTATATTGATAAAGGTAAAGAATGTTAATATAAATACCTAATTTTGTTGTATATGCTAAAAAAGTCAAGTTAGCGGTAAACAACAATATTATTATTGAAAGTCCTTAGAAAATTGTTCGTTCTGTCATAAGTTCTTTTTATTATATAGCTAAAGATACATATATTTTAAAATGTATAAAATGGATTTACGATTTTTCATGCACTTATATATCGTAACTGGCGCTTGTCCGCGACCCTGGAAGTAGAACAGATGCAAGCATATTCTGTGAAATATTTTTACTGTATAAAATAACCTTTTTTTTATCCTTCTTTATAGCTTTTTTCTTTTAAGCGAAAAAACATTTTAAGATAAATATCACAAAAACTAACTAATAATGCTCTAATATAAATCTATCTTCATAGCGTTTGCAACACCTTTATCAACTTTGATTAAAGATGAACACAATTCAGAACCTAATTTTCCCTAACCCGAATCCAATTGCTTTCAACCAACAAATTTTTCGCCCGCAGAAAACGTCCTATTCGAAAGCTTACGTAACGCATCGATCGATCGTCTCGCGCATCGTCTCTGTTCTCCTACAACTTTTTCTCTATCTCTCTCCTACAACACCTGCTTTAACAAAAATCGCATCGAAAAGCTTGATTCGAGTGCGCAAGCGTTCCTCGCATCCACCCACGATCGACGTCGAAAAAAGCGACATGAATAAATAATCGAATCGCGCCCCGTGTAAAGTCCGCCCGTGACGTAATAGAACAGAACGACGGCGATCTCTCCGGCTACTCCTCTAATCATCGATCGGTATACGAGGGCGAAGTGGGAGGGAGTGAGAATGCAGACGCGCGCGAGCGCTTGCACATGCACACGAGCTGCACGTGTGCATAGTAGCAGAGAGAGGGAGAGAACACACGCACACTTTTCGCTTATATAGGTTGGATAAGGAGTAGAGGAGAAATATCTCGGTCACGAGCGCCGCTGGCCCTGACTTCGCTCGAGGTTTGAGCGCCCCGCCACACCGCCCGCACGACGAGAGAGAAAAGCGGCACACGTGGCAACGTTGGAATGGAATGCATTAGCGAGAGCTGATTTCTAACCCCCAAGATATCACATAGTTTTCGAATGATTCTGAATGAAAACATGTTCTTTGTTGATTATCAGTCGATATTTGTAGGATAGACATGATTTTTTCGAATTTCTAGTGTAATTTAGGTAGGACTTTGGTGGCTGCATGGGGATCGCACGAAGAACCGCGACGTTGCCATTTTACGTTCGACAGCGACTTCAAACTTGACGCCGGCAGTATAGAATACGAGTTGCCGGCATGCGCGCACCGCGGGAATTTCGAACGTCTGCCAAGAAAAGTAGCGGGCTGCTGACTCTTTTGCGGAACTCTGTATCGCTATAGAATCGCGAAAACATCCGAAGCATCGACCTCTGGCTTGCCTAATACACGAGAGAAAAGCCTCGCCGCTAAAAAGTGCCAAGAAGCGACGACAGCAGTCCTTGCGGCACTTTACTTATACATATACGCCTACGACTTACACATGTATTCGCCCGGCCAATCCCTACCCCGCATGATTATTGGCGTCCCTGACTGCTACGCTCCCCGTCTATTGGTCGACTGTCGACCGGAAATCTCGACAGGTTCGCGCGCAAATTCGAACCGCCTTAGTTACCGCAGCTCGTGGAAAATCCCGGAAACGTCGGAAAATTAAGTGACACAGGGCAACGGCTACGGGAATGGGTGTCCACCAGAGGGGCAGGGGAGGCGCGCGTCCTCGAGAACGGGGCTGATTATTGCCCGCCTCTACGGACTACGATCGAGCGGCAGCAGGCGTGACCCCGCGCGCGCTGGCAGCGTGCGGGGGGAAGGGAGGCCTGCGCAGAAGCCGGGCCACGTGACCTGCGCATCTATTCTTAGCGGAGGCTCCGTCGGCCGAGAGGAACTCTTGCTCGCTCACTCGTCGTCCGGCGCGCGTCCGATACAGGAGTCAAGACTCTCCTCTCTTCCTCTCGTTTTTTAACCCGTTTACTCTTCTCACACCACCCAACTCACACAAAATGTCGGGTCTCGCGGATCCCGTGGCTTTCGCCAAGGACTTTATCGCCGGTGGTGTATCCGCCGCAATCTCCAAGACCGCTGTAGCGCCCATCGAGCGTGTCAAGTTATTGCTCCAGGTTCAGCACATCTCCAAGCAGATCGCAGAGGACCAGCGCTACAAGGGTGAGTCCTACATTCATTAGTTTTATCCTTAAATTCAACTGTCTCCTCGTTTCCTTTCGTTCTCTCGTACCCCTCACTCTCCGTCTCTTTCTCTCTCTCTCACTCTCTCTCCTATCACACGCTGGCAAGCTTCGATTCGCCGAAATTCGAATATTCGAATGTCACGTTCGAGTTTTCGAAAGTCGGGTTTTCGACAGTTTGAATGTACCCCTGCGCAAGCAGGTGGAGCAGCCTCGTGCGGCCCGCGTGCATGGCTGTCTCGCCGCCAGCGTGCCACGCACAAGAATTCCGTGTGTGGGAGAGCGAGAGAGACGGAGCGAAACGGTTGTGAGGCGGAAAGTCCCCGCTGAGAGAGACGGAGCTAGTCTCCTTCTCCAAATGGGGAGAGCGAAAGGAAGAATGGTACAGTGGCTGACAGTATGCGCAAAAGTGCGTGAGAGAGGCGAAAAAAGGAGTGTCGCCGCTCATGCCTCGTGATAAGCGCTACACGCCCCGAGAGTCGCAAGCCGCGTAGACGACGTTACATAATACAGGCTGTCCGTGCGTGTGCCAATACGACACGACAGAAAATTCTTTCGCGCGCGCGCGCGCTACTCTTTTATGTAACAGCGCTTCGATGTGGATTCGGCGCTCTTACATAAGTTGAGTGTGTCGTGTCGTCGGTGGTAGCGACAAATATCGACGAGGACGTCGTCGTCTAGACGAACGGGTCGATATATAGGCGCAGGCTGCTATTAGCACGCGCGCAGGAGTGGGAGGAGGGATGGTCGAACGGGAAGGTCGATAGCGCGGCACGCATGGACGGAGGGGAACAGACACTATAGTGACAATGCGACGAGGATCGAAAGGAAAATTAACGCGGATAACGTGCAAAATTTTAATATGGAAGTATGGAAAAGGAGAGAGATGTATATAGCTAAATGGCAAATGCGCGCGCGTGGCTTGCTCGGTCGCTTGCGCTCTTCGTGCCCCGATCGATGACGCTGCGGTCCAACATGGCGGATTTCCGCCACTGTGCGCCGCAGGATTATAATGTGCCCCAACGGGCGTGAAAGAATTGACGTCTCCTCGCGATTTGACTCATATAATTCGTTGAACGAACATTTTTCTATGTTAAATGTCGTTTTTGACAGATGCACACGGGATGAGGTTAGGTAGTGTCAACGGTTTCGTGCGACGTCGTTCGAATTTTGGAACGTGGCATTCGAAATTGGAGCAAGTTGTCAATGAATAGCGAGGTTTTTCGGAGTCGAGAGCGCAGATTAGGATAATAGAAGTCACGGAATGTATAGAACGACAGTGTACTAGAGCTGACATTGCCTCTTACGTTTGTCTAATCGATGTTCTAGTAAATGAAATTAGAGCAGTCGTCGTCGCGCGCGCGCGCGCTCTCACTTATATGCTTCGCAAGTGCACCTTATCTCGTGACATTGATATACTTTTTTCACGTAAATCTCGACGATTATCAATTAAAATTCAAGACATTGCGATTATGATTACTCGATCGTTCCTTTTTCAAAATGACTGATACTGCGATGTGATGTAAGCTACGCATATATACTTCTCGCGTAATTAATGTCATTCATCGCGATTTACGAATTAAAACATTCAATTTAAACAATTCATTTATTAAGTAATGATTTTTCTTATTTAAATTCAATTTGACACTTGTGTCAATGCATTATATAACGCCTACATTAAAATAACGCCCGCAGACGTTGATAAATCGACTGAATGATTAATGTTTGATATAAACTCAACATTCTTATTTCGAACGGTAATGCCGTTATGGAATGTCAACGACCGCGATCATTGTCAACCATAAAAAAAAATCCACCTCAAAAAAACGGTTACAGAAATTCGGCATACTTGCTCGTGTCTATCGCATTGATCGCACATACGGGTGGCGGTAGCGGCAGCACCAGCAGCTCTCGCGCGGGGTCTATTAGGTTAGGCCCTGACCTTGGGGCGTTTTAAACGCACGCGCAGACACACGGAGTATATACGGCTGTGTCACGAGAGCGCTCGCGTTCGCGGGTTTGGACGTTATCCAGAATGTTTTCTGGGTTAGCGGCGTTTCAGCGCTGTAATGACTCGGTGTCGGTTTTTCCTATTTTTCGAGTATTCGTGCAGGAATTTTTTTTTTTTTTTTTTTTTTTTTTTTT